>CAUYRT010037943.1:0-51550 GCA_963574885.1 Lepilemur ruficaudatus | reverse complement strand
TTCCTTCCTTCCTTCCCTCCCTCCTAGTTTCCCTCCTCCCTCCCTCCCTCATCTTCCTCCTCCTTTCTTTCTCTTGTTATCTGATTCCAATTGTTCTTTTTCTGTCATATGCATTTATTTTTATTTCAATTAGAAGTTTTTAAATCCCAAAGCAGGTAAGTTGGACATGGAAAACAGATCTTTCTTCATTAATACTACATTGTGGGGATGATTTGCTTGGCCCTTCAATTCAGCTATAGGAAATGCAGTCTAATTAAAAATCTGAAAGTTAACTGGAGATCAGTAGCTGGGTTTTCTTTGTATTGACCCAGTGAGTGCCCCCCTATTTGGTGGAGTGTTAGCTGCCCCCCAAAGCAAGCATTTTTGCTTTTCTTTTCTCACGAATTTATTGGACATTTCCTGATTTGACCCAAGACTCTATTCCTTCTAAAATTGGAGGGGGTGGGGAAAATCCTTCTGGAAGGGCTAATACTTTTTAAACTTCATTTATTTATTGTAATTTATTGAACATACATCATAGCATGTTAGAGTAGAGATAGCTGAGATCATCTCAGTAGACTCTCATTTTTTTAAAAAGTCAAATTTACATCAGTATAATTTACATTTAAAAATGTATTCATTTTAAGTGTTGCTCTGATGCATTGTGATCAATGTAAATAATCAAGATATATAACATTTCAGTTATCCCCAAAATTTCTTTTATGCACCTTCCTAGAATGTGCTGTAAGTGCTATTATATACCATATGTTATTTTGCGTTTGGTATTTTTAACTCAACGTAATTGTCTTGAGATCTATCAACGTTGTTATAATATGTTTTTCCGTAGTTCATCCCTTTTTACTGCTGAGCCGTATTCCATTATATAGTTGAAGTACAATCTGTTTATCCACTCACTTGTTGATGGACATTTGAGTTGTTTCTGGCTGTCATCAATAGACCTGCCTAGAACATTCCTGTACAAGTCTTTGTGTGCACATGTGTTTTCACTTCTTTTGGATAAATACCTAGGATTAGAATTGCAGGGTTACTTGGAAAACACAGTTTTCACTTTATAGGATACTGCCATTTCTTTTCCAAGTGCTCTTATCATTCTAAACAGCAATTCCATTTGTACCACATCCTTGTAAACACTTGCTATTCTCAGTATTTAAAAATTTTAACTGTTCTAGTGTGTGAGTAGTGGTATCTCTTTATGGTTTTAATTTGCATTTTCCAGATGACTACTGATGTTGAATATCTTTTTATGTGCTCTTGTGAAGTATTTGTTTATATGTTTTGTCGATTTTTAAATTGGATTGCCTTTTTTATTATTGAATCATAAAAGGGATTTTTTAAAAATATAAATTTTGGATACATGTTCTTTGTCATATATGTGCATGTTAAATATTTTTTCCGAGTATTTAAATAGCACAAGTCATCATCATGATTTTCAAAAATTTCACACTTTTGAAAAAAATTACTTTGGAGCTTTAACTAGAAATGATTAAATTGACCAATGAACTTGAGAGAAGGTAAAACAGGTTTATAATATTGTCTTCCCTTCCAGTTGATTGGTATAACTTTTCTTTTATTAAACTCTTAGGTTTTAAGTAAGGTTTTATGTTTTTAATGTAGTTGTTAATATTTTTGTTAGTGCTTCAATATTTATTATAATGTAACAGATTTTTTTTTCTACTATATTATCTATTATATTGGAAAATCTTTCATTTTTGAATATTTATTGCATTACTTGGGACAGACTAAGTTCTTTCTCAGTAACAACTCCCAAATGTTACTATTTTTGACATAGTAAACATCCATTTCTTCATCATGTATAGGCAACTCTCTGCAGGCTTGGGCAACTCTCTGGGGAGGTTACTTTCCATGTATCAACTCGGTGATCTAGGATGCAGCTATCTTGGCTGGCTCTATCGCATGTGTGTGAGTTGCCTAGCTGTGGGCTGGTCTAGGATGGCTTTGTCTAGGACAGCTGGTATCACTTCCACGTGATCTCTAAGCACTGACCTTATGTATTCTGCACAGAAAAGTGTCAAGAGAAAGAGTAGAAGTGTGCAAGGCTTCTTGAGGACTAGATTTGGACTGGGACCTTGTCACTTGCTGTGTATTCCAACCTCATGACTCACAAGGCCAGCTGAGATTCAAGCAGTGGGGTGAAAAACCTGAAAGAATGGCTAAACTACAAGCGGTAGTTACTTTTGGGTTTAGGGTCATTTTCATTTTCTTTTTTTGCTAATATTAATTCTATACATTTTGTACCTTGAACTTTACAATTACAATTAGAAAAACTATATTTTAAAATACCTTCATTATTTAGGAAATATATGTATTAGTATAAAATAAAGTATTAATTCATTCGTAGCTTGAATATTAGCTGAGGTGCCCTCTGGATGGAGAGTTTAGCAAAACCTGACCTGAACCCCTTTCCTAAGGTGATGCATACAATTTGCATAAATTGGCCCTTCTTGAGATTTTGGGGAATTTTCAGGAGATCGGAGTTTTTTCATCCTATCCCCTATCCCTGTCCAATTTCCTTTCTTTTCTCACAGTTTTAACAATAGGCTTTTAGGAATGCACAGATGTTAATGAAAGTTTGCGATTGATCAAGGGTGATGTGAGAAATGACATCACTACCTCACCTCCAAAATGATTTCAGTTGTTAGATGTATTTGTTAGTAGAGGCCCTTCTCCCACCCTACCTGCCCTGGCTCACGTTCCCACAGGCGCCCACCCTGCAGCCAGCCCACCTAACCTCTCCACCCTCTCCAGGCTCCTTACATCTTGGTCCTTTGCATGCTGCTCCCAATTCCAAAAACTCTTGATTTTTTTCTCATGTAAACCAGTTTGGCCAATGTTGTGGGGTTTTTGGTTCCTTTTCATATGCCTTTAAAAGGAATTCACCCTTTTAGCCCAAAATGTATTAATGAAGAACTTTGCTTTAAATATAAAGAAATGGGAAGATTGATTTTAGAAAAAAAGTATGTGGTATTATTCCCTAAGGATAGAAATAGTGGCAGTTATTGTAGTTTAAAATCATAGAAAAATCCTCTACACATGCATTTAATTGGCAAATATTTTTTAAGCATCTACTATCTTCCAGGCAATATGCGTAGCCCTAGGAATTTGAAAGTGAGTGTATTCCTGCCCGTATGGAGCTCATCTACTAATACTGTCTCATTTTCTGAAGGTATTGGGAGAATGAAGTATTGCTCTAAATGCCTGACTTATAGAGAATCTTTCCTCAAAGTTTTTATGTTACTTTTTTTTTAAAAAGCATATACACCAATCTTCACGAGACATAATAGTTAATGGAATCTGAAATCACGGTGAAAAAACGATAGTGACAAATGTCTGCAAAGCTGTCAGGGAAGAAAATGATTAATCCACCAAGCAACAATTGCTACCCGCACTCTTACCACTGGGCAGCAGCTTCCTAGAGGCTGTAGGAGGAGCCTAAAACATACTTCCTGGACTTCAAATATCTCCCTGCCAACTAGGGAAGTCAGAATGTATCCGTAGGAAGACATGAGGGAGTGTTTACATGCTAAATACTTGATTACAACTATAATTCCAATGGCCACGTTGGTGGAGAGAAGTCCACGTTGGTCAAAATGTCCCAAAGAAACTTTGCAAAAGAAATACCTCTTGATTCACTTATCAAAAGCATTGTCAGTGTCAAAAGCATTCTGGTCTACCCCCAACTGGGCTTCAAATTGGGTCAATTTGTAGATGAATAAGCTGGATCTTATTTGTGGTCAAGACTAGACTGACCATCTGTAAATCATATACAAATTGATTAATTTTTTAACTTTATTCCTTCTTTCTAACATGTATCAGTCTCTCATGCCTCTATCCCTTTTCAATGCTGTTACCTCTACATAAACCAAAGGGAAACACCTAACTGCAATCCATTACAAAGAATTTTAATAAGTTCATAAAAATCTACAAATTCCCTTATGGCAGACAGTCCACCTTCAAGAAGGAAAGAAGTTGGGGGTGGTGGTGGAATTCAATAGCCCATTCAGTGCTGAAATGTGAACACTAAGGCTAGTCTTTGGATAAATTCATGCCAGATTTGGCCTGCAGCTCTCGCTGGGCAGTTCCCAGATGAGAGCAGGCCTTTAGCCCGTGGTGAAGAAGCGCGGAATAATGCCTCTTTGAATTAGTTTCAAAATAGTGCTGCAACAGAGACTGACAACTTCAGATGCCAAATTGCAGGAACAACACATAATAGCAGCCTGTTAAAGTACCCATAGTACCACTAAAGGATA
Source organism: Lepilemur ruficaudatus (assembly GCA_963574885.1). Lineage (NCBI taxonomy): Eukaryota > Metazoa > Chordata > Mammalia > Primates > Lepilemuridae > Lepilemur > Lepilemur ruficaudatus. The sequence continues at coordinate 47,282 of CAUYRT010037943.1, read as the reverse complement.
CGGTTAGTAACATAAATTAAAAACCACCAACAGAAACCAGGGTAAACTGGCATCAGATGATTAGCCTAACAGTATGACACCAGAGTTTTTATCAAGCTAAGTATGCATAAAATTTAAAAAATAATAAAAATAAGTAAGTAGTTGGTATATAACTTGCAATTACATATAGCTTTCCTATACCATGTTTGAATCTATATAGCATGTTAGCAACCAAATGAAATAGATCACTAAAAATGTACCCATTTTACTTTGTATAGTATATAAAGTAGACCTTGGCATAGTTGGATGTAACTTTTAAGAATACAGTCAGTTCTGAGCCAATCCAAAGGATGGTAGCAGGTAACAATTAGAATTTGCACAGAGGTACGTGTTTCCATGCAGTACTACTATGCATATGGATGGGAACAAGGCGTTTATGCAGTTGAGTTGTCTCTACCTCTCAACGTGGTTTCTTTGTGAAAAATGGCCATCCAGCGGTAATGGAGTGTAGGAATAATTAATGAAGATCGCCAGCCTGTGGTTTAAGGCCATGTGCATAAGAAACATATGCCTGTCCTCCTGCCTCCTCTGCTTAACCCCCAAACTGATGTGTGATTGCACCTCAGTGTCTGTACAATTGTCCTACTGAGAGGTAGGCGTTGACCATCCTGGACCCTCAGTATTGGTTTGCTAGGGGCTGTCATAACAGAGTAGCACAGATGCGGTGGTTTAAGCAACAGAAACTCAATTTCTCACAATTCTGGAGGCTCAAAGTCCAAGATCAAGGCGCCAGCAAGGTTGGTTTCTTCTGAGGCTTCTCTCCTTGGCCCTTCTCCTATGTCTCCACCTGGTCCTCCCTCTGCGTGTGTCTGTGTCCCAATCTCCTCTTCTTACAAAGACATCAGTCCCATTGGATAAGGGCCCGTGCTAATGATGAATTTAATTACCTTTTTACAAGCACTATCTTCAAGTACAGTCACATTCTGAGCTACTGGGGGTCGGGACTTCCACATATGAATTTTGGGGGGGATACAATTCAGTCTGTAAACCTGTCTTTTCCTGTCTGTGCCTCCTTCTTCCTCACACACTTAACACCACCTGAACATACTGTGTGTGTTGGCTTAACTGTTTGGTGTCTACTTCCTCCACTGGAATAGAAGCTCCCTGAGGCAGAGCTGCCTGGACCATCAGAACCGTGAGGGCACTGCAGCAGGGAGACCGTTGCATGGCTCACAGTGAGGACTCACACGCTTGTTGAATAAATGGCTCTAGGTTGACTTATGTTTCAGGAGGGAGCCAGGTGCTTAAATAAGCGAGAAATGCTAGCAAATGCAGGCAAGTGTGAAAGTCTTGGGGCATATTCTATATAACTTTGAAAGGCTTATTTTAAAAGCAAAGAACCTGCAGTATCCTCAAGAAAAGTTTCACAGTCTGTGGTGGAAAACTTTGTGGATGTTACCAACAAGGACTATTCCATTTTACTGTAAATATCTCCTTAATTGTTTGGTGTTAAAATATCTTAAAAACAAAATGATGATACAATTAGATGGGTTTTTAAAATTGTCATGTTCTTAACTGGCAAAAAAAAAAAAAAAAGAAAAGAAAAGAAAAGAAAAGAAAGAAAGAAAGAAAGAAAAGAAAAGAAATACATTGACATTGCTTTTAAAATGTTGCTTGACCTGAAACCCCAACATCTGGGTACCACGACCGTGGGCCTACCTTCTGTCATCAGTTAAAAAACGTTCATATATCCCTCCCAGGCTTCTCATGTAATGAGTTTTGGAATGTGGGAATTAACTTAATTTCTCTTTTTTATGCCCCAAACCAGGGAAAAATGCACAAAGGAAACATAAACATACACACACATATCTTTTGCAAATCTGTAGTTCTCCCTTGCTTTACATAAAGGTTTCAGAATGAATAGATGGCCCCTCTGCTCTTCAGGGAGAACTTAATGACAGAATGTAATTCATGTCTGGAGACCCTGAAGAATAACAGGGGTGCACTGAATACGTCACATGTCTGCTGTCACTCTAGATATTTTTAGGAAATGGTTCTCCAACTTGAGTGTGTTATCAGTTTCACACAGATTGCGGGTGTTCACTACTAGAGTTTCTGATCCCGTAGCTGTAAGGGTAAGTTCAAGAACTTGAATTTCTGATAACTTCCTAGGTGAAAGTGATACTTATATTTTCTGGGGAGCTTCCTTTAAGAACCTCTGCCCTAGGATATCATGATGGCATTGGGGTGATGGTAATTGGCTTTTTTGAAGAAAATTTCTCAAAGGTGATCCCAATTGGGGCCAGGAAGATTCATGGAGGAGATGAGTAACAATTACACTAATCCTCACTTTCTACCCTGCCAACATTTTTGAGAGTTCTTGCTTTAGAAGGAAGTCCTGTTAGGCCAAGCTACTTCCATTGCTAATTAGATTGCAGAAAGAAAGGACAACTATATAGACATTTAATCTAAAAATAATACATCATAACTTCTTTTTCATAGGGTGAATACTTACCCTGTAAGTATTTTTAAATTACAACAAATAGTACATGCTTATCCAAAAAAAAAAAAAAATTAGAATACTACACAAGTATTTAGAGTAACACAGCAAAATTCTTTCTCCCTGCCCAGCTGATGCAAATTCATGCTTGACTATCCACCCAGGTTACTTTGTTCTTGTTTTGCTTGAAAAGTTTTGGCATCAGTGGGTATCTCTCAAACTGTAGAAAATAAAACCTGAATCTGGTGAATCAATCTGTTTTCTTTAGAAAACAAGGTGCTGGCGGGAGGGTGTTGATGCTGTAGTGATGCTCCAGTGATCATGGCCTCTTTGTCTGGACATGGGATGAGAGGCACATTCACCAGTGAACAAATGATCTGGGCCCTCACCTGCATGGCACCTTGCAAGACCAGAGAGAAGCCCAAACAATGCATTCATATGGTCTTAGGCTTTTGCAAACTTTGCAAAACTGTAGATATTTTTGTATATTTTTTCATAAAGCCCATCCCCCTTTCCCCTAAATTATAGAAGCTTCAGGTCCCATCTGGATAAAATTCTGGTCACTCATAAATAAAATAAACTTGAAGGGGGCAAAAAAAATCACAATGTCTTTGACTCTAAATAGTATGCTTCTTTTTGTTTGTCATGAAAAACTCCTTTAATTTTGTGAATGAAAATGAAATAAAACAAAACCAAAACTGGAAACGCTTTTGTTGGAAGGCATTTTATTTTGTCACGATTCACCTTTAATAGATCTACTTAGTATCTATTGAGAGATCAACTTAATGAAGAGATTTGTGTCTCTTGGCTTTTAATTTGATAATTCAAGGCTACTAGTGAATTCACAGATCAAAGATTTAAGCTTTAATTGGTCCCTTGCCTCTGCATTTTAGAGGCTGCTTAATCATTTGAGGGTAGTTACATTGTTGCTATTAATATAAATTTCATGACTTTTTTCTTTGATACCTGTTCAAATGCACATTTCAAGGTATCCCTCATTTGCTCTCAGTCTGTCTGGTCTTTCAATCCAATGATAGTAAGTAGCCTATCATCCAGTACTCTGAACCTCAGAGTCTCATCTGTAAATACAGAGGTGGAGAATGATAACTTCTTCCCACTACCTACCTCTGAGATTAATGAATCAAGTACATTAACCCAATGTCTGGCAAATGCTGAGGTCTTCATAAATACTTGTTAATTCTACATAAAGGAGTAGAAAACTGGAAGGTATTCAGAGAATTTTGGTTTTGATATATCAGGCCAAATATGTGCCCCCCAATTATTTGCTGAATCAGGAAAAATGCATTCATGTTTTGTATTGCTTTGAATATTTGATCAACCACACCCAGATATAAGATACTGAATAGCTAATGATGCAAGTCTTGATATAATACCTATAACTGTCAATTAAAAAAAAATCAGACCATAGCATATTGCTAATGCTAAAAACTAAAATATTTGTCTTATGAATGACAATCACATGGCAAAATTGTTCATTGGTTGTCATGTCTGGTTGACACACATTATCATGGAATTCTTTGGAGTGTAAGGATTGATATCAGAACCATATATTGCTGGCTCTGGTATGCACTGCTAGTTTTTCCTTGATATTCATTCTTCACTTCACTTTTGTACGGGACCTTTGAATTTTAGCCAGATTTAAGGGCTGTGTGGTCTTCAGCTAAGTGCGGCCGTGTGGCAAACTTCTGGCCAATGAGATGAAAGTAAAGGTGACATATGTTACTCCTGAGAGTATTTTCAGAGTGGAGACTGGGGGCATTGTAATCTTCCTTGTCTTTTTCTTTACTCTTCTGTTTAAAACGAATACACCATGGATAAAAATGGAACAGCTATCTTGGACAATGAGGTGACTTTTAGAGTGGAAGTCAAGTCTAATAAAGCAAAAAGGTAGAAAGAGTGTGAATTCTTCTGAACTTTGTGGAAAAGGGTCACCACAGTCCCTTGATTTGCCTAAAATGGGAGAGATTAATTGCTTACTTTCCTCACTGTTACCTGGAATTTTACCGTTATGCACAATGCAATCCAGTCCTAACCCACTGGTCACATTGCAAATGGATCTGGAGGTCAAGTATGGACATCACCTTACAGGGAATTCCTTGCCACTATTGGAAAACTACAAAGTTCTTGAAAAGGTATACTTCCTTCTTACTTTAGTTGCTCATTGTTTAGAACATTTAAAAAATGGTTACAAAAATAGGAAAATTCTCTACATTAGTAATAGTATTTTTACCGAGGGACCTTTATATAAACACCAGAATACATATAAGGCCAATATATACAAAAATTTAGCGGTGTATGGGAATAAGTGATAAAGTTAAAAAAAAGAATCCAACTCCAGCAATCTTGTATTTATAATTTACATTTTTGTAAGCCACCTCAAGTCCTTTGTGAAAGAATTAGGGCATAAAGAACAAATCAACATAAAAGTTACAACAAAAATCTTTTTATAATATAAGATAGACACAGCTCCTAATTGGCTCTGGCCAGATTATCCATGCAAATGCTTTTCATTAACTGTTGAGAAGGTGGTGTTTTTGTGTATGTGATGCTAAAGCTTCTGCAGCTACCAGTACAAACAAAACTCCCTCTACCTCTTTAGCCCTTGTCTTTTCTTTGATAAGGTTGTGCCAATTTATTTATTTATTCATTTATTTAATTCTTTAAGTTTCTGGAATTTAATTAGTTAGCTATTTTTAGAGATGGAGTCTCACTATGTTGCCTCTGCTGGAGTACAGTGGCTATTCACAAGTGCAATTATAGCCTCCTATGCCTGGGACTTCTGGGCTCAAGGCATTCCCCTGCCTCAGCCTCCCAAGTAGCTGGGACTACAGGCATATACCATCATGCTTGGCAGGTTGTGCCAATTTAAAGTTGGCTTTGTGAGGTGGGTACCAGGCATTGGCCAGAGCACAAGCTGAGACCACCAGCTCATCCCATGCAAACAACTCAACAGCCATCACGTGGTAACCTTTGGAGTTCACAGTTCAGGAAAAGATCTTTACCAAAATGTTCACACACACACAGCACACACACATATTCACAAGCATGTTTTAAGAAATGAGGATAAGAGACCTGATCTATTCTAAAAATTTAAATCTTTGACTAAAGGAATTTGCATATTGTAATGCAAAAGTAGACAATGTAAAAAGTAGACAATATCAAGTAGATAATACCAATAACAAGAGAGCGAGAAGAAAAGCCATATGATGGAAGAAGATATTTGCTAAAGACACGCGTGATTAGACTGCCATCCAAAATTACACAAAGAACTCTTGGAACTCAACAATAAGAAAACAAACAATCCGGACAAGAAATGGGCCAAAGATCTTAACAGACACCTTTCCAAAGAAGATATACAGATAGCAAATGAATACTAAATGAAGCCCCACATCATATTTTATTAGGAAAATGCCAAGTAAAACAAGATACCACTACACATCTATTAGAATGACCAAAATCCAGAACGCTGACAACACCAAGAGGACGTAGAGCAACAGAAACTCCTGTTCATTGCTCGTGGAAATACAAACTGGTACAGCCACTTTGGAAGACAGTTTGGCAGCTTTTTCAACGCTAAAAAAACTCTTACCATACAATCCAGCAATCATGCTCATTGGTATTTACGCAGGTGAGTTGAAAACTTGTGTCCACCCAAAAACTTGCACAAGGATGTTTATATTAATAGCAACTTTATTCATAATTGTCAAAACTTGGAAGCAACCAAGATATCCTTCAGTAAATCAATGGATAAATAAATTGTGATACATACAGACAATGGAATATTATTAAGCACTCAAAAGAAATGAGCCATCAAATCATGAGAAAACATGGAAGAAGCTTAAATGCACATTACTAAGTGAAAGAAGCCAGTCTGAAAAGGCTACATAATGTATAATTCCAATTATTTGACATTCTGGAAAAGGAAAAAGAAAGAGACAGAAAAAAGATCAGGGGTTGAGGGGTGGAGGGATGAATAAATGGAGCATTGGCAATTTTTAGGACAGTGAAAATACTCTGTATGATACTATAATGATGGATACGTTTCATTACACATTTATCAAAACCCACAGAATGTACGACAGTAAGAATGAACCCCATTGCAAACTATGGACTTTGGGTGATAATGATGCATCAATGTAGGTTCATTAATTGTAACAAATGTACCACTCCGGTGGGGGATGTTGGTAAGGGGGTATATGGGTATGTTGGTAATGAGGTATCATATCCCTATGAGAGATACAATGGACATCTCTGTACTTTCCTTTCAATTTTTCTGTGAACCTAAAACTGTTCTAAAAAGATTCTTTTTTAAAAAAGTAGCCATTTTATAGCACAGACTAAAAATGCATATGCAACCATGATATAATTCTATGGATACACATCATATGGAAATGTTACTTGGCTGGGCCTAAAAAAAGTAATGTAAAATGAAATAAAGAAAAATCAAACTCCTAATCAGTTTATCATCCTGGGGATTTTTCATTTAGCCAAACTTACTGTAGGGATAATATAAGATGCAAGGAAAACAAACAAACAAAAAAAATAAGAAAGAAAGAAAAGAGACAGAAAGAAAGTCAGTTAAGTGGAATTTAAGTTGTCAGGCTACAGTGTAGAACTCCATTACCATATCTTTTTTTCATTTTTTTTAATAGTATTCTCTGAAAAGCACTAGATGTAATAAAGTCAATTTAAAATTTGTTCTACCAATCTTTTGCATCTGTAATTTTCCCATTAAACGTAAATGCCCATGAGGCAAGCTATTTGCATTACATTGCATTTGCAGTCTTTAAAACAAACTATAAATCCCCTCCTTGTTTCATGTGATTGATGCTGTGTGTATAAATACCACCATAAACCTCAAAGGGGGCTAACAGTGACAGTAAATTAAAGTTTTCAAGTCTGGCAGCATCTCAGCACTCCAGCCCTTGATCTTAAGCAGCGTTGTTAACCCCCGCCTCATTGCCCTCCTGAACCTTTTTTTTTCTTCTTTCCCGCTCTGCCCCCATTCTGATTTCCTTGGGAAACACCTTCCTGGCCATGCAAGTCACACCAGGGCAGGGATAGGCAGTTAATTAAATTGAGGCTGTGACTGCTTGCTGGAGAGCTGAAGGCCCTGACTTGCAGCCCTCCAGTATTTGACAGCAAGAATCTGGGGGCCCCTTCCCTCTGTCAACAATGGGTAGCCACAGAGATACTGATTAACCGGCCCAAACCCCATGATTAGCTGCTTTCATGGCGATTGTCTTCTGCCCAGCGACCTTCCTATCAGGAGCAGGAGAAGGAGATGCCAGTAGTTGATGGAGAAAAGATACAGGGGAAAAGGAGGAAAGAAAGACTTCTAGCTATATTTTCCAATTTCCAGTTATTAAATCACCTCTCTACCCTCAGTATTTTACTCTCCATTTTAACACTGCATAACAAATATAATTACCTTTTATTAAAACTTAGAGCAGGACAAAGAGGATTCTTTCCCTACATAGGAGGCTTACTTGAAACATAAACAAAGCTGATGCCTCTCTGGAACTTCAGAGGACCCCGTAGTCTCAGTAATTAATTGATGAGTACAGCTGGTACATTCTTTTTTGTCTCTATCTTGCTGCAATGGGATTGGATTTGGAGAACACACAAAACGGTGATGGTGGAGAAGTCATAAACACAGACTCACTGGCTCTGCCTCTCATCTCAGTATGAGGAGATTCTTCTCTAAACACATAACTGCAGATTCCTTGACCAACCTCATGTGATTGTTCCCAAATATTGCAATAAGGCTAATTGATTCAGGGTGCATTGGGGTTTCTCAATGTTATCTCAAATGTTCCCCATAATTTTTTTTGTATTTTCCCAAGAATAAAAGGAAAATAATTGTAAAATCCCATGTTAATTTTTTTCTAGCTGTATGTTTCATATATGACTTCAAAATAGGAATGTAAATTAACAGAATCTCACAGCTCATATATGCCAAATTCTTGGGGGAATGGCAAATCTTCAAGGATGGGTAAATTATTCTTCCAGAAGGGAAAAGAGAGACACAGAGGAAAAGCAACTGGGAGGGGGGAAGGAAAGACAGAGGCAGAGAGGTGAAGGCAATGAGAAGATGAAGCTAATTAATTAATTTAGGCTATTAATCTAGAAGAAATGTCCTTTGATGATCTCAGAATCAGTGGTATACCCCAAGTGAATATTGACAGGGACATTGAAATATGTTTGGAAAAGAATACGTATATGTTTTTTTCATTTCTTCTAGGATCTTTTAATAATTGAGGTGAAAGAAAGCACGAAGTACCAACACTATGAAAAAAATATGCCCAAGATAGATTTCTCAAGACTTCTTTTGTCCCTTTCTTCTGAATGACAAAGCTGCCCATGCATGCAACCTGCTCATTCTATTGCCCAGATGTATTCTTCTGCAACACTGGAATCCCTATGGTAAGCTTCTAACAATCCATGAATTCTTCTCATTGTGCTTCTTCTTTAGCAAGAGTCTTTCATATAAAAGTGAAAACTCATGATGACTTGGTTAAAGATACAAAACTTATTAACATTTTTGCAAAGGACTCTTTGAATGCATTTAAAGCCAAGCAAAGGACTGCCGGGGAAGTGGAATGAAACAGCCATTTCCTCAATTCATGAGTGGATTATTAAAATTTGGTATATGTTTACAATGGAATATTACTCAATTTTAAGAAATGACAGTGAGCTAGCACCACTTATATTATCTTGGATTAAGCTTAAGCCCATTATTCAAAGTGAGGTGACACAAGACCCGAAGAATGGGCCCCACATGTACTTGCCATCAAATTGGTACTGACTAACACTATGGTGCTCAAATGGTGGTGGTGTTCACTAGGGATTAGGGAGGAGGGGGGTAGACCCACATGGGCGGGATGTGGTGAGCACTGTGGAGGGGAGGGGCATGCTTGAAATGTAGTTGGAGAAGAGTATTAGGGGTCTCAATAGGGGGAAGGAAATCCTCTGAAATTGATTTATGTGAATAGCTATACAACTTGGAAAATTTACTAATAATCATTTAATTGTACACTTAAAATGGAGTAAAGGTATGATATGTAAATTATACTTCAATAAAGAAAAAAAAACAAACCAGCCATTTCTTGAGTCTCCACTATGTGCCTGTCACCCTATTTGGAGATTTCACGTCTTCTAAACCCTCACAATAATTCCACAAGGCAGCCTCATTTTTCTTTGTCAGTAAAATGGGTAAATAATGTCTAAGAAATCTGTTCAAGGTCCCCAAGATAACAGGCAGTGTTTTCTGGGGTTAACCTTTTTCTTTCTCTTCAAAATTTCTAATTGAGCCTATTCAGAAATACAAAATATGAAATTTTTAATCAGATCCTTTAGAAGATAGACACAGTCACCAGTATCTTCCAGTGAACAATCCAGCCCATCTGTTTCTGAAGCTATTCATACAAGAATTTGTAATCTGATACGAAGCTTGAGCCATCTTGTTACTGCTTCATGTTTCTGCTGTTGGAAATAAACAGAGTAAGGAGGCCAAACAGTGTGTATGTGTGTGTACATGTGCATCATGTATAAGAGACCAAGAAACAGAATGTTGTGATAGAGTGGGACGCTAAGGGAAAAGGGCATGTGTTGGAATGGGTGGAATTTGGTGTAATTCTTAGAAACACGGGAAGCTGAGGGCAACATCTTTAAACACACAAAGGTTATTTTCAAGATCATATGATAGCCCTTTACAAAAATAGGCATACCCTGCTCTGTACCTACCTTGCCCTAATTTAAAGGTCCCCAACACAGATCTCCCACCAAGGTTCTCTATTCCAGAAATTTCCTCCCTTTCATTCTCATTCCCAACTCACAAATCAAAACTTATCCATCCTGTGCCGCCTTTCCCTGAAGGACTATTCTAGGCTTTATGACATGATAAACTGATTCTCACTCTGGTATTTTGAGGAAATAACCCTTTCAGATGTGTATCTATTTGATAGGAAGAATTTAATACCATGAACCAGAGCAAAGTCCAATGATGGAAGATGAATCATCTACACTGAACTGCCTTCATAATAATTTAATGCCACTGCAATGAAGGGATATGATGGTAAGGGGTATGATCTCAAAGGAAATAGGAGGACTGCCTTGTGGGGAAGGTTCATGTGCATGTGTTCAGTGCCCCTGAGGCTTCCTGATTCCTGTGACACCTTATCCTTGGGGACCTGCAGACATGTAAACGTGAGTGTGAATTTTGAATGAGTTGTTGGTGATCTTAAATGTTAAATCTTAGGCACTGGCAATTTAGATTCTAATAGCCATCAAATCAACCAATATCCTTGGATGATTACTTACCTTTAATTCAAACATATAGGAGGGTGATTATCTTTAAAAAGAATACAATGTTGAATGAGGTGTAATCCCTGCCCTTAACGAAAGTATAGTCCATTACTGTTTAATGTAAAATAAAATATGATATGTGCTTTGGAAGTAGTATAAAATGTGATGTGAATTCTGGGACAAGAGAGATGGTTTCCACCATAGATGTCAGAGAATCATAAAGGGACACCAAGAACTGGAAGGTTTGGTCCTTGACTCCAGAAACTTTCTAGCTTATCTAGGGAGATTGACTGAAATGTAGAAACACAGGGAAATTTAACCAACTTTTATAAATATCTGATGGCAGTGATCAAATTCTAGATCAAAGAGAAATTCTGAGTGCATGTAGCAGGTCTCCTGCAGTGTAATTGTGAAGAAATTGATGAGGAGAACCGTACCATTGAAGATATATTTATTCCCGCCAATATTAATTTTTGTACCACAGGCCTTTGTTGAGCCCACCATAGGTCAAAGGGTAAAGAACATGTAGAATAGAGTAGGGCCCAGAGCAGAGCTGAAGGTGGTTGAAAGTGCTGCCCACAGTGGAGTTTTTGCCCAGGGTCTCAGGCAAAGGACATACCTGAACTGGGGAAAGGTGTGCTTTCAGGAGAAGGGGATGACCTGGACAAACTGTCCATGTTGGAAAGAGCAAATGAAGGATGGAAGATGATAGGTGGGTTGACATGGCCTAAAAAGATAGCTCCTGACAGAGAATAAAGAGGTGAGGGGGGTTGAGGGCTGGGGGTGGTGGTTGCTCCTGTTTTAGTCCATAGACTGGCTGCCAACCAGAAGGCCACAAGGGTCACACAGGCTGGTGACTAGTGAACTGTGTGGGCCAGGTGGGGATTGCAGCAAATGCGGGGAGAGGGTGCACTTGGTCTGATGAGGCAGTCACACAAGCCACGCCTTTTGTCTACAGGTGGGAATGAAGGTCTGCCTTCTAACTTTTCAAGAAAAACTTAAAATCTTTATTTTTATCTGAACTTGATTTTTAAATGTTGGCCCTAATTCAAATATCAGATCCTTTCCTATAGATACATTAAAAAGAAGAAAGAAAAAGGAGAAGAAAGAGGAGCTTGAGGAAGAGAAGGAAAGAGCATGTCCCAATCTTCCTTGGTGACACAGAGAGCTCTGGTTTAATTAATTTGGTTTTATCTGAATTTATTTGTTTGGTCTGAAAGTATAAAGTGATTATGAAAAAGTCTTGTTACAATTGTGGGAAAATGATGAAAATGTCCCAATTTTCCACTTTGAAAGATTTGCCAAATTATTTGATGTATTTCATCACTAATTTCCTTCTTAGGAAAGACATATTGGAAATATAAAGTGCTAAATATTGTACACAAAATAAATTTGCAGTTTTTATTCTACTGTGGTTCTGAATTTGTGTGTGTTTACTGTCATGTATATGTGTCTGCTGATGCTTGCTTACTTATATTTGTTTTTTTTTATTATTCCTATTATATCATCTGTGGTAAAATAATTTCTTCTGTTTTATTTTTCCCTTTTATACAAAAGCAGGAAAATATTGCTAATAAAATTACAAGCCAGGAATCTTCATATGAGTCATATAATCAAATCCTACTGATGATACAGACTCTATAAACAGAGAATATCACAGTTGAAGTTCCTACCAGAAAACAGAGAGCCACAGTGGCTTCTGTTCAGTAGCAGAATATTCCAGGCTGAAGTTAGCTTCATTTTAGCAGAGCATCCATGCCCTTAAGCCTTTGGGATTCTGCAAGCACAGTCTCTCCACTGACCAATGTCAAGCACATCTTCCCTTGATATTACAAAAGCTCACATCTTTGCCTGGGCATTAGTGTTTTTCAGAAATTAATTGATTGTTAGGGATTTACTGGTGAAGCCAGAGGAAGAGCAGGTGCTTCTACCTGGCTATCATGGAGGCAGTAATAATCATAATGATGGCTTGCTGCATTAAGATATGTGGCACCAAGTACCCATTTCAGCCCCAACAGATTGCAAATACATCCTTCCTCTTCAATCTTCCTATTCATTTGGAAATGCTTAGATCTAAAATTCAGTGTAGGAATCTACAGATACTACCAATTAGAATAAGCCGCCTTGCCCTACTAAAACTGCCACGGTGCTGTTTGCTTTAACAGATAATGATAATTTAACTTCAGAATAACCTTGTCATTGTAAAAAGAATTAAAATTATAACTCTTCCACAGTCGTGGCGTGCAGCTTTCTTTAGACTATGGTGTGCCGAATTTCAAGTAATATTCCTCTGTCGCTCCATATCCCCAGGTCCTGGGTAAAAATGAAATGTGCATTTCATAAGGAGATCCCAGTGAGCAGTAATAAGAAAAAGCATTCAATCATAGTCAGTTGGCTAAAGCTGTGGGGATGGGCTCAAGCCACCATCTTCTTCTGCTTTTATAAGGACACAAAAAAGCCAAATGAAAATATTTCGCAACCTCCTACCAGATCCAGCTGGCTAGGGAAATGGATGAAGTTGTGACTGTAGTAATTTGAAGATAATTTTCAATGGGTTATTTTAGAATTAATGGAAGCATCATCAATCACCTCAGCTTAGTAAACAAAAATTCTGGTCAGAGTAATATATATTCTTTAAAGCATAACTTGAGGTATTATCAAAATGTATATACTAGATGCCATTGCTCTCTCCCATGCTATAAAAAAAGGGATAGAGGAAGTGTATTTTTTTTTCCATTAGATTTATAAAAATCTGGCAACACTAGGTCTTTGCAGTATCAGATTTTCTATTTTCAGAGTTGTCAATAAAATTGAAAGCAGAAATTGCCCAAAGGATGTTTTGACTTTTTTAAAAATTGAGGGAAATGTGTAATTATACATTTCTGTGCTTTTTAGAGCTTTGAATTCACTTTTTTTGGGGGGGAAAGCATTTTATCAACAAGGAATTATACTATGCTAGATGTAAATAAAGTTATAATCGCCAAAACCAATAATTAGTCTCCAAAGAGGTCAAACATATTTTCACACTGGCACACTTTGGTCTACAGAAACATAAAACATCCTCCAGAATTTGAAATCTAGGAAACAGAATCTGGATTGCTCACGCAGACATGTTTTCATGAAAATCTAGAGTAAAGCTTACTTTTCCTTTTACCAAGCAGAAAACTTTTACTGTAGCCAATATTGCAGTTAGCATATTATGCTGCTCTGAAACAGTTGGGAACTTTCATTCATTCTGATTCATTGCAAAAGGAATTTTACTCTAAGTTCATTATAAGCTGGTGCCACTGACTATGTTGGAAAAAAAAATTCAATGGCACCAGGAAAGTCCAACATTTAAAAAATATGCTTAAAATAATAGTTGTTTAGAGAGACCTCAACGGATCCCAGTGCTCCGGAACCTTCTCCTGGGTTGTGAACAATCAAAGATTTATTTGAGCTCTCTGCACACTGGGAAATGAAGACCCAGAAGCTCATTATCATGTCTATTAAAAAGCAGAAACTGGGGTACATCTAAGAAAAGATGTATTACTTTTTAAACCGCACTGCAAACTGCAGACCAATAGGGACTTGAACTATATAAAAATATTCTCGGTAGTCACGGGGTGGAGAGAGGGTGGGGGTGGAGACTCACTCTCCCAAACAGCAGGAAAATATCATGCCACCAAGTTCCATTGTTGTCATGGCTTTGGAAAGGTGGCTCTATCAGCTCTTCTTGAAACAGGATTTTTGAAGTCAGACTTTTGGTTTGATCTGGGGACTAGATGTGATGACTTGAATAGCTTCAGGGACCGGGCTCTAGGGGGAGGTGAGGAAGGCTTGATGAGCAATGACCAGTTAAATTCCAGTTAACCCCAATTATAAACCTTCACCTTTGCTAATTGGATTAATTTGTCAGCAGGCAATATAATCATAAAGTGCACTACAGCCAACTTTGTGCCACTTTATTACAAGATAAAAATCACTATTGTGGCATGGCTCATTTCTTCAGAGTGGATCTATAACCAATTTCTGCAAAGGTAGAACAAAGTTGAACTTAACTGTAAAGTTGGAAAGGCCATTAATTATAGATATTCTCTTTACAGCCCCCCAAAATATGCCCAGTAAGCAAATTCTCTCTCAATTAAAAGCTTTCCAAACTCAGGGTTTAATGAAACCTTAATTAAAGTCAATGGAAAAGTCATGTTCAAAAAAAAAATTTAAGGGTACTCAAACGTGTCCTTTATTTCCCTCTTGGCTGATCCAAGCATATTGACTCTTTCTGATTCGTTCCGTTTTTTGTGTGTGTCTTGTGCACAGAGAGACACAAGCCAGAAAAACCTGTTGCACGTATACAGCAATCCCCAGCATCCAGTGATAAGCAGTGCGTACTTTCTCATTAAAATGGTAAAACATATTACCACAGAGTTTATAAATGTTCAAACAGACTGAGAAAAAAATTTGCCTGATGATATGTTGGGCTTAATTTAAATAATAAAAATATAATTTTATGTTTCTAGTTCTGCTAGGAATCTGTGAATGGGACCAGTTTGAGTAAAATGGAACATCGATGTCAATCACACTTATTTCCCTGTGGTGGAAATACAATCTTTCAAAGTGGTCCAAGTTGAAGTGAACAGAGAATCTGTTATACTTGAAAATATGTTAATAAGTCTGAAAAACATTGTGTTTTAGAATTGGCTAAAGGGCAAACAGCTATCGTCAGCATTGTCTGTGTCTTGGGTGAACCAGCATCCATCTGCCTAAATAGACACAAGGCTGCCAGTGTTATATACAAGCTTCAAATTACAAAAGAAATACTGTGGCTTTTTTTTTTTTTTGCTTTTATCTATTTCACAAAGGGAAGCACTAGAAGTTAGATATTTCAAGGGAATCTACATTATATTGAGGATGTCAACTTTTTTCTTTTTGTTAATAAGGATACTGAGAATTGTACCCACATACTCTTTCTCTTTACTAACAAACCAACTCAGAGGATGGAAACGGCAAACATGATCACATTATGGACATTAATTATAATATACTGTGCTTCCTCTGTGTGTGTGTGTGTGTGTGTCTGTGTGTGATCTACCTAGGACCAGGGCAACAAATGTTCCTTCCTTATCACCTGAACCAGACCTGGTCACCTGTTGACAATAGACAAGAAACAAAGCCAAGCGTCGGGATCAGGGCACAATAATGCATGTTGACAATAAATTATCAAAACAATAATCATGTTTAGCCAATCCCTTTGTGTAAAACTGTTATTATGATTCCAGTGCCAGCTGTCTGAAACTTTAATTTAAGTGCTTGCTTGAGGCGAGACATTTGGAATGCTAGTTTAGAATGTTTTATAGCTCAAGCAATATGTTTTACTAACCTCAAATACTGTGATGATGGTTTAAATGGTGACTATAATTTGTACGTGGGGGGCTCGAGGGTGAGTTTTGTTTTCCCCGGGAAGTGTCTGCTGCATCAAAAATTCAGTCATTTCTGTGCTATCTGGAGCAATCTGTCCTAAGGGGCCCTTGGAGCTCCATTTACCTGCCTGTAGGTAAGCATTGCAGGAGGTTAACTTTTGGGAAGTTATTTCAAGTTGCTTGTAATTAGGAAGATTTCTCAGAAACAAAAATGTTCCCTGGAAAGGGTGGTGCAAAAGAGGTCATGGTTCATTGTCAGGTGGACCAGTAAGTATTACTTGGTGCTTTAACCCTTAACCATTCCCTTAACCCCACACATTGGACAAGAAGGGAAAACCAGATCCTGTCATATTTCCCTAATAATGGATCAGCATTGTATTGGCATATTAAGATAATGATATGATTCTCCTACAAACACAGTAAATTCCAACATATAACCCATCTCTAAGGACTTTTGCAATTATCCTTGAGCATAAGTGACGTGGACTATGAATTTTGGAAAGATGATGGCAGTTTAAGATTTATATTGGAATATTATTCAAGGTAGTATAATTGTGGGGATATCTACAAAATTAATATGAATAATATTATTTATATTGCTTTAGAATTTACAAAGTATCTTATATCTATTATCTCATTATCGTAACAGCATTGTTGTCATGGTAAAATCTAACCTTGCAATTAAGGAATAAGAAATTTTGAGAGGTCATATATGATCAACTAGGTCATGTATGTCCAAAGACCAAAGTCCAAAGCTGGGTGTTCTGAGTCATCCAGGAATACAATGCAGTTTACTGTTTTTTGCATTTCCTTTTGTAATTCCCTGAATCATCAAACATATTTCCAAGTAACTTTTGATGAACTTTGTCTCCCATTTTACAAACACTAGAACAATCAGTGAATATAAGTTCCAAACTCAACATCTAGGTTTCTAGGAAAAAATGTTCCAACTGGAGACCCCTAATATCTAATAATTGTCCTGAGGGTATAATAGACATTTAATAAACCTTGGGAGTAACTTGACACCTAAAATACAAACCACGTTATATATTTTTCCAGTATAAAAACCATTTAATTCAAGTTCTAGAAATGTCTCCTGAAATTCTGCAAGATAAAATCTGATGGTGGAGACAGGTGGGAAAACATACCAAAGGTTATGACAAACACCAACTAAATAAATACTTCTCTGGCAACAGTCTTTGTCAAGATGATTGACTAGGATGATAGCAATTGCCTCATAAATCCTCCTAATATAAGAACTGCACATATGTACATTGGTATATGTATATCCAGATATATTTCTGGGAAAAATATGTATAATTACCCCCCAGCACAGTGTCTGGCACAGAAAAGAGGCTTCATAAATAATAGATTCATCAATCAATATCAATACATATCATTTTAGTAGAACTGGCAAGCTTTCCCTCTTGAAGGAATTCCAGAGCAAATGTTATACAAAGCAATAACTCCTTGCTCCTGCCTCAAAGTATTGGTTTTATAATTCTGGATGCTTCCATATGAATTTCTAGTGAGCTGTATTTGAAATTACTATGCTGAGAAACAAATGCTCTACTTAATTGGCATCTACAATGCAACTTTTCAATTAATTTGTATTTTTTTTTTACACAGCCAAAGGTACCATTTATATAATACAGGTGATGTTTACAACTTTAATGATTCTGTGAAAACGTTGTGTTTTTTTTTTTTTAGAAACCAGGCAGAAGAGACATATATAAAGAGCATTATCTATCTATGTAGAATAAATGATCTGAGTCAGAAAGGAACTGATCAACAGACACTGAAACCAGAAGATAGTTGGCTGGAATGTTATGTCATTCAGAAGATCAGGGTAGGGTGTGTCTAACTTTTGCATCCTTGAAGTTCAGCACACATTCGTCCTGTGATGATAGAATTGGAATGAAACTGAGTCTAATATTTTAAGTTTATTTTCATGCAATAACCGGTGTTGATAATATAAAAAATGTTAATTTTGTTTGCCATCAGATGGTGAGACCATGAGTGATTGCGCTTTATTTCTTTAAATGCTTATGCATTTTCCATTAAGATAATTAGGATTTCTTTTGGTATTGCAGTAATATCCTTCCACAGGTACCTACATGCAATCAACAAGATTTCCCTTTATGATGACACAAGTATCCAGCCTTCATCTTTCTTTCTCATAGCATCCATGTTGGCTCAAATCTTCATGCCAGTATTTTGACAACAAGGCCTAGTGAAAAGTCTATATTCTATTGCTCTTCCTGTCATCCTTAAACACCAATATATCCTTTTTGTTATTCTCCTGCTTAACCTTTTATAGGACACTTTTTTCCCACCAGCTCTCTAAGTAAAATGTTTTTATTCATTTATTCATTCACTCACACATTCAATAAATATCATGTGATCACCACTACAAAATCAAGAAAGTAGGCACTGTATGAACTGCAAATAACAAGCTATCTCTGCTACCCTCAAGGCGTTTATAACCTAGTTAAGGAGAGAAGACACATGAAAATAGCTGCAGTGTAGTGGTCCTAGGATCAGATTGCTTGAGGTAGAATCCTAGCTCCAGCACTTATTAGCTGTATCTTTGGGCAAGTTACTTAACCCAGCTGTGCCTCAGTTTCCACATCTGTAAAACGAGTGAATGCTATTACTTCAGAGGATTATTGTAAAGGTTAAATGAGATGATACATGTAAACCTTTAGAATATCCTGGTTCAGTAAGGCACTCAGTAAAAGTTAAATGGGATGCCGGGTTGTGGGGGGGAGAATAAATAAGTACAAACGAGAAAATTTAAAATAAACCAAAAAAAGGAATGGAGAGAGGGAGCTGAGGTCTTCCAAAGCTTGTAGAGTACAGGAATCCTTTCCACCAGTGGATGTTCCTGGGGGATCCCACTGCCCACAGTGGTATTGGAGCTGTGGCTGGAGGTATTGATCAGAATATGACAGGTGAGGAATGCGACTGTTCAGGGCCTGGACTGGCAGAGTGCAGTTTCCTGAGGAGCAGCCGTGGCTCATCACAGTAGGTCACGTCTGCGTGTCTGTCCTCACAGCACTTTGTCTGGCCAAGAAACCTGATGGGGTTCTTCCACTTGACTCACAGCTGAGCTTTGTAGGGATGGCTTTGTTGAGCAGAGAACATTCAGACCTTGCTGGGAGCAGCCTATCTGCTCTTCCTTTGCTGACATCTTTATGTGACTACATTATATTGAAAGAATATTCCTGTGAATCTCTTAATTCCCCCTAGACTTTAACCTATAATACTTGAGGTCAAATCCCCTGTCTTTGCAGACCCAGAACCCAGTGCCCTGCCCAGCTCAAAGTAGACACTGAAGAAGCACACATCCATCTAAAGAGCATCACAAGCTATTTGGTTATCATAAGGAAATGGTGGGATGCAGGGCCCCATAATCTGGTTTATTGTGTGGGATTTCCAGTGTCTCTATGCCTTTGCCAGGCCAAGATCATTTGCTTTGGAATGAGAATGGCTCTCTGAATCCTACTCTCAGCTGATGAGAGAGAATGTTGACAGAGCTCCTTTGAAACTTTAAGAGTAAAACTACTCATCATCAGAGGATGGAATTTCCTATGCACTTTCACATTGAGATGTCCTCAAAATTTAGGGTCAAGACATTTCCTCTACTTCAGGAACATCCTATGTTTTACCAAATTGAATTGGCCTTGAGTAGAACTCGAAAGCTTTAGACATGGGGATGGGAGGGACAGGTAGAGGGAACTTTCTAATCTAGACAAGGAAAATAATAAAAGACACAATATAAAAGGGTGCAAGGATCACAAATCAACTTTTCTTCTCTTTGCTTTTTTGCCCATACTGGCATACAGGAGAAACAAAGCAACTGCCTTTTTTAAAAAAAAAAAAACAATCTTTACTCAGAAATACACACATGCCCGCACACAAATATCTCAGAAGGATAAGAGATTACTCTTAAATAAAGAAACATTTCTGTCTCTATTATATTTTAGAACCAAATGGAGTTCAAGTGCATTTTTCATATTTACCTTACTTTCATAGAATGCATTAAATGAGTCACTAATGTCTCTCAGACAGAGTAAGAAATTGCATTCCTGTAACTGAGGTCAAAATCTTTTTGAAGAGATGTAATTCTTAGATTGATTCATATCATTTGTCTATTCACTTCTTTTTCATTTATTTCTTTTCTTCCTTGACCCAGAGAAGAGGCCACCAACTAACAAAAGTCCCAATGCCATTGAAACGCTAGGTGAATAATATTGACCCACATTAGCAAGTTGAGAAAGCTAACTCTTTCTATGCTGCAGAGTAAAAAATTATGGAATAAAAAATAAAGAGGTTATCAGTCATGCAATTTGTTTTCTTCTGCAATTGCAGATTAAATGGTTGTAACTTTGCTGGACTCCAATCTACTTGACATCTGTCAGGAGGCTTGAATCATCTTTCTTCCATTAGCAAGAGTCTCCATTTCAACAATCCCCTCCATATCCATATTCATGTCAGATATAATTGTCTACTTCTTGTCAATCTTCCCTGTTAATGGGATCAACAAGTGCTGAAACTAGGCATCTCTCTCTTCCTTATGTTGCAAGGAGAAAATGGTGCCTCTTTTCAGGAACAGAAGAGCAAAAGATAAAAGGGAAAGATAGTGCCTGGACTTCTTGTCATCAAATGCTCTCTTTTATTTAGTTTCCAACTCAGAAGCTTCCTATTATGCCAACCTCTAAGATATAGAATTGCTTTGCAACTAAAATGCTGCAAAGATTCGATTCCAAAGGCTCCATTTGTGGGCATGATCTGTCTCACCCCAAATGGCTATGGTAGATAGTGAAACCTTTTGAATGTGCAAAATGAGGCTAGGCACTGCATAAACATAATTTGCCTCTAAGAAATGATGGGTAGATTTTTGCATCTAGTTTCAGTGTGAAGAAATGTCCAATTATGAATGATATACTTGACTCATTTACCCTAGCCTCAGCTACTATGCAGATCTCCAGACTTAAATATATTTGTGCTAAATCCACAAATTACGCATCTGTTGTGAAGAATGGATTGACATGAAATTTCTTTGTCTGTTCGTCTTGTTCTTTTTCTTTGTTTTTTTTGTCTTTTTGAGACAAAGTCTTGCTCTGTACTTCAGGCTAGAGTTCAGCGGTGTTATCATAGTTCACTGAAACCTCAAACTCCTGGGCTCAAGGGATCCTCCTGCTTTAGCCTCTCAAATATCTGGGACTATAGGTGTGTGCCACCACACCCTGCTAATTTTTAAAATATTTTTTGTAGAGGCAAGGTCTTGCTATTGCCCAGGTTGGTCTTGAACTCCTGGGCTCAATGGATCATTTCACCCTGGCCTCCAAAAGTGCTAGGATTATAGGCATGAGCCACCATGCCCAACCTGAAATGAAATTTTTTAATCCATACTTTTGACTGCTTTGAATTCCTATTGATCTGTGATTGATTCTGGATTCTTTCAAAGGAGACAGAAATTGGTACCTCTTTTGCATAAACTAATTGTCCCATCCCTTGGTCTGTGGGAATTTGTTTTAGAGCATCTATTCTTCCCCCAGTGTATTTTGAACTTGAGAATCTGGTTGGATAGCTACAAAATCAATAGCATATGATAAAGGGTGTGGTTAGAAGAGGAAAACCGCACGCTCAGCATGCATTTTGAAACAAAAGGCTAACCTCTAACCACTAAAGTCCTGTGGGTACTCCTTACCCAGAAAATCTCTCACTAAATCATGTTTGCACTTTTATGAATGCTCTGTGCTTTTTTTTTCAAACGTAGAAGTTAATGTGCCTGAAGAATCCTTAATCAAGCAGTTTCAGTGAGTAACTGTAAAATTTAAGCGTCATCTAGTTTTTTATTCACTTGATTTCTAGGTTCATTCCAATGTGTTTATAGTTGCATTTGTACCTTCAATTCATGGAGTCATTGGTAAGAAATGTATAAAACAGCTTGGTTGAAGCAAACACAACACATCTAGGGAATGTTTTTTGGCCTAGGAGAGGTAACCTTGATACTGACATGGTAGAAATCATTAAATATTATATTATATGTTATTAAATATACATTTATTATATATTCATATTATATGCATTTTATATATAATATGTATACCTTACTATATACATATACTATATAAACATATTTGTGTATATATACTACATATCACTTAGTTAAATACATACAGTATACAATATACGCCTAATAAAATAAATCTCTTTAGTTAGGCATACTCCAGAAATACAGTACGTTGGCTCTCTGATATCGGGCACTGGTTGATCTTGGAAATGGATTGGTGTGAGCAGTGTATTTCCATAAGCCAAGATTCTCCCATCACAATCCTCCTTAGTCCACACACGTATACCCTATTTTAAAATGATTCTGCCACTTTTGTTCAATTGAATTTGTTAAGTGCCAAATCCCTGAGTCATGCCCCCTTTTTCCTGCTCTGAAGTCTGTGCCAAGTTTTGTCTCTGAGGCAAAGCAGGAATAAACACCTTTCATTGACACTTCACTCCTGTGGTAAAATATGAGAGCATCCTCTTTCACTATCTGTGGAGCAGACTCAGAAAACATTCCTTTCTGGATTTTCTGCTTTTCTTATTCTATTTTCTCCCGGAATCTGTTTGCAAAACATTTTATGGAATTGGCAAGTTATTTGCACTGCTTTTGCATTGCAGTCTGCCTAATTCAATTGCAATTATTTGTAAACTGCAGCCATAACTCTTCCTTGGCTAATGTCTGCAAACTGTTTACTAAACAATAAACTTAATCATGCATTCATTGTTGCAAATGTCTCCAAATGGCTTCAGAGTAGAGCTGACTTGACATTTTTTGCCTATCTGCAAAGCCATGAAGGATGTTTTCTGAATAGACACCAAGTTCTATAACATTTAGTCATTCTATTTGCTGTACCTCTTCTGATCTATTACAAATTGGGATGGCCTCTTTTCGGGGTCAATGTGCTGTGCCAATACTGGTAGAACCAAAGTAAATTGGGCTGAGGTAAGGCATTGGTGGCAGTGAATGAAGAGAAAGTATGACATCATGGCACAGGCAATAGGTTATTAAATATTGCACTGGTGTTCACCTTACATATTAACCAAGTACCTGTTCTTTAAGACCCTGTGTGAGACTTCTTGAAAGGTATATGCTGTGAAAACGTGGTTCTGTCCATTAAGGACATGACTGGAAGTGAGCATGAGAGGAAGGAGAAAAACCCGAATAACTCCTAATTTTCAAACTTAGAGATCTGAAGGAATTACAGTGCTGCTAATATCAATAGATGAGTCAGGATATAGAACCTATTTGGGGAGGAAGATGAGAAATATGATTTCAAATACCTTGGTTTGAGCCAACAACAGCATATTTTAGCAGAACAGTTCATCAGAAATGTCTATCTGGTAATGGAGAGCAATACTGGCTTGAGAACACTGATGATGGGGGTGGCTGGCACTGTGGGAATGAACAGATTTGCTCATTGACGGGGGATGGAGAGGACAGACAGGTTCTTTGGGGGAGAATACTTTTGATGGGGAGTAGGAAGATGAAAATATAGCAAATGATACAGAAAAAAATGGCAGAAAGAGGACCCAGTTGTTATGTGGTCATGGAAATGAGGGGAGCATTTCAGGAAGTCTGGGTGGTCCATGGAGTGGAATGGCCGGCTGCATAATCATCAAGGACGGTAAGAAAAGCACATTGAGATTCATGATGCAGAAGTCAGGGAAGATCCAACTGAAAATGCATAAGCAGACTCAAGGGTGTGAGTTATCCTGCTACCCAAAGACACTGCTCCATCAATTTCCTCCTCTCTCCTGCACTGCCAATTTCCCCTTGTTTGTACAGTGATGCTCTGATTTTCACATCTTAAAAACACCCTCTCCTGACTCCACCTCTTTTTCCAGGTCCTGCTTCATTTCTCTGCCTACACTTGTTGCTTGCAATTTCTCTCCTCCTACTCTTTCTTGAATTCATTCAAATCAGCCTTTCATCCTTCACCTCTTCCCCAAAAGAGCTCTTATCAAGGTGACCAGTGAACTCCATAGTGCTAATTCCATAAATCAATTCATAGTTCTTATTCTACACATTTGATCATTCCTACTTCTTAAAACTCTTGCTTCTTTTGGCTTCCAGAACACCACTTTATCTCAGCTGTCCTCCCTCACTGGACACCACACTTCCATCCTGTTGCTTGTACCTACCTCATCCTCCTGACTTCCAAACATCAAAATGCCCCAGGAATTTGTCTTTTGACCTCTCTTCCTCTCCATCTACATTGACTCCCTGTGTGATCCCATTCTGCCTTTGGCTTTAAGTATCATCCAAATACTGGTGACTCCAAAATCGTATCTCCCAGCCTGGACCTGTACCATCAGCTTTAGATATAATGTATGTACTTGTCATATCCACTTGGCTATCCAAATGATATCTCCCAACTCAACGTTTCTAAACCAAATTCATGGCTCCTACCTAACAACTGCTCTCCCAAACCTGCTCCTTCTCCGTATTTTCTATCCTTTTTTTTTTTATTTTTGTGTTTTTATGGAGATAGGAGCTTGCTATGTTGCCCAGGCTGGCCTCAAACTCCCGGACTCAAACAATCCTCCTGCCTCAGTTTCCTGAATGGCTAGGACTATGGCATATGCCACTAAGCCAGCTTAGTCTTTTCTATTTTAGTTATTGACAACTTCACCCTCCAGATGCCCAGGCAAAAACAATATAGATATTCCTGACTCCTTTCATTTCTTTACACCTTCAAATCAGCCAATCAGCAAATGCTGTCAACTCTGTTTGAAATAAGGAAGCATCTCACCCTTTCTTGCTTGTCCATCGCCACTACCTTGGCTCAAGCATTATCATTTCTTGCCTACACTATTACGATACCTTCTACCTGGTCTTTCTGCTTCCACATTTGCCCACCCAGAGTCTTCTCGACAGCAGTCAGAGTGATTTTTTGAAAATATTGTTTATGCTGGTCTTCTGCTCAGAGGCCTCCCATAGTTTTTCAGAGCTCACCAAAGGTAAAAACCAAAGTCCTTGTGACAGCTTCAAGAGTCTACTTAATCTGGGCCCTGGCAATTCTTTGACTTCATCCTTTCCTTCACTGTTTTTGCTCACTCTGTGGCAGATACACAGGCCTCTTGCCTGTTCCTTAATCACACAAAATACCCTAGGATCTTTGCATGTCCTGATTCCTCTTACTGGTATACTTTTCCCTCAAAATCCATATAACTTGCTCCTTTACTTCTTTAAAGTTCTTCTCAAATGTCACCTTATCATGAGACTTTTCCTATAGAAAATAATAACACCTGCCCTCAGCACTTCCTGCCCCTTATTCTGGCTTTATTTCCTTCCATATCATCGTCTGACTTACTATATTTACTTACTTGTGTATTTATGGCTTTCACCCAATCAAATGTAAGATATGTAAAAACTGGGGCTTTATTTTCTTCGCTGCTGTCTTCCATTTGCACCACTTAGAAAAGCACACAGCATGTGGTTCATGTTTGATGAATATGTGAAGGAGTAAAATTCAGATGATGAAAGCACACTACCAAGAACATCATAATGGCTCAACGAACATCTATGGAATGAATGAATGAGTTTCTAGGATTGGAAAGACATGTATCCACTTGTAGGCAGAAGGCAAAAGCCAGTGGGGAAAAGGTAATTAGTTGGATAACATGCAAAAATATAATTATCAAGTAAGCTCTGGAATAAGGGTACCAGGGTGTTTTGCATCATTTGCAACATGACAGAATGTTGCCCCAGTGACTCCTCCTTGGCAGGGTGAGGCAAAGCGGTTGAGTTCCTCAGGACCAGCTGATGGGAGGGATTTCCAAATCAGAGCTTATCAAGAGGCTGAATGCAGGAAATCAGAGTTAGAAGATAAAATGAGTCACCAGAACCAAAGGTCCAGAACCAGATTAAGGAAGATCTGTGATTGGCACCAGCTCTCTGGGCAGGTAGCCTTTGCAAGTCAGGTATGGAGCAGACAGGGTGGTGGATCACCTTCAAAGAAACCAATCAGCTATACATGGCGATTTCTGATACCATAAAGAATGTTTTCTAGGCCTGAAACTAAGGCTCTGGTTTTGGCATTTAGGTATTGAGACATACAGAGCATGACTGTGTCACATGTTCCAGCTTGAAATCCTACTCATTCAATCCCAGACACAAACCTTTACCTGCTATAACCAATTCTGACCCAGTATGTGTGTCTGACTGCAAGTGATAAGGCTACGTTAGTTAAAACTCTGCAAAACCAGAATCCCGATTGGCCACTCTGCAAAGGCCTCCCCTTTGGGAAGGCCTCAGCTGGGAAACCCACCTTCAGGTTTCCCAATACATTCCACTGGAATAAGATATTTTCCTCTTGTAAAACTGGCCACAAAGTACAACTTATAAAGTGCCCAAACCACTCCATCAAACCAGCCAGAAAGTGCAACTCTTCTTGGCTTTCTAAGAATGCCAGCCACATAATGAAAAACATAAGCCCCAGCCTCCCACATGCACGCCCCAGTTGGACAGGAAATCACACTTTCTCCTGCCACAGCGACCAGCGCATCCTCCCAGCTGCACCAGCACAGCCACAACTGGAAACCACTCTTTGGTCCTCACTGGTCCCCAACTCAGGGTGCAAACTTCTGCTCTCAAACTGTTAAAGTGAATAATCAAAGGTCATTTAAAAATGTGGCACTTACTTGAATCAATGTCTTCTTGAGGCTTTTGAAAGGTGCAGCAGGCATAAAATTTAATATTGATTGTTGGGGCACATTCCATTCCCCCTTTCAGAGTCACTTCAGAATGACAAATCATTCGTTTTGATCCATAGCAGGGCAGGTCTACTGGACGCATGCGAGTCCCGGGCCTTCTTATGGAAGCTGAGCTTTCTTTTTTCTGTCCACTTCTCTCAGTTGTTTCTCCCCGCCTTAAATTTCCTAGTTCTTGCCGTCCCCTTCTGCTGGCTCCTCTTAGCTCCTGTTCTAATTTCAACTGTCATTTCCCCTGCTCTCCCGAGTGCTCTGAGCTCCTGTTCTAATTTTTCATGTCTTCTCCCAGTGCTGCCCTCCTTTCTGCCTCCCTGACCCTCTCCTGCTCGCCTTCCCTTTTTCTCTCACTTTACTCTTCCATGTCCCATCGGAGACTTTGCCTCAGGTTTTGCTTCGGCTTCTGTTTTCTGCATGCTGTGTAATGCAGCCAACGACACAATGTCCGATCCACTCTGCCTGAGCCCCAGATTCACAAACATAATCCCATCTCCCCTAAATATTTCCTTTTCTCCCCTCTTGCAGATTCTACTTTCAGTCGAAGAAAATCTCTTCTTTTTACATTCCTTGGTTGATGAGAGCAAAATACAGGGAGTTGAGCTGAAAACTCTCATTCTGATATAATTCTAGTCCATTTAATTTTTTAAAGAAGTTGAGATGGATTTCCAATGAGTATGCAGGTGAACGTGGGCAATGATCTGCTATGAACTCATCGTTAATTCCAAGAATACCGAAATGGAAAACTAAGGGAAGGTCACATTTTGTAAGACACATTTCTCAGGGGTCTTCCTCCCCTCTCAGCTGCACTTAGAAACAATTGCACTCTCGTTAATTACAAGTGAAATGATTTACAATATTCACAAACTGCTACGCCAAGTGTGTAAATGGCAAACAATCTCCACGGAATTTTGAACACACTGATCTGGCCTAGCATGAAAGAAATTCTCAACAAATGTGGTGTTGGGATATGGAAAGGAGTGTAAACTTGCCTCGGGTATCCAGACTGGGTAAGACAGGTATTGGTAGGGGATTTTATCTACCTGTTTGTTCTTAAGGGCAAAAGGGCTCTGCAGTATAGAACTGTCCCAACTTTTCAGATCTGCATAGTTCAATGTGAAAGAATGCATTCGTGTCCATATTAAAGAACATAGAGATGGTGCCAGGGGACTTTCGATCTCTTGGTCATTGTCTTCTATCTGGATGCACATAGAACCACCAGTTGGCAAATTAACTTAGTCAACCACCTGGTTGTTTGTTTCTAGGAGGCTGTTTTCATTTTATGTAACTGGCCACTTGTTCTGGCATAACGCCTTCTCATCTGAAACATAAAATGTTAAATTTGTTGGGAGTAAACACCCATAAAGGAGGAGAAAGTTTGTACTGAAAAGGTCAGAGTTTAAAACTGTACATATTGTATTTTATTTTTTTTTCTCAAAGGATTTTTTTTCAATCTTTCTGAAACTAATTTCAAAGTGCTTTAAGAAATTATTCACGACCAGATATTCTTGGCCGTGTATTATTGTTATTATCTTTACAGATGGCAAATGAAAGTTTGGGGTTATGACATTCAACCCACATTGACTCAATAAACTTTCGGAGTGTCCACTTTGTACCCAGTGCTGTGATGATGGGTGCAGGGGTCATAGAGATGAATAAGCCCAAGTTTCTTCTCTGGAGGCAATTCCAGTTAAAGGTCATGTCAAGGGTCAACCAAAAAGCCTCAGCCTCATCTCAAAATCTTAACCCAAATACCCTTCTCCACACAATAACCCTAGAGTTAAATCTCTCCAGGGCATCTGCCTTCAAAAAGAATAAAAAAAGTGAGCATAACGCTATTGAATAAAAGGCTGTACATATGTTACATTTTTCACTCACTACTTACAAAATTGACAGACTATATACAAACTTCTCAAATCCATAGGGGAGAAAAGAAGATGAAATGCAAATTTATCCCCATGTAAGTTTCTGATTATTCCCTGCTTCTAATTAAGTTATTTTCCTTTTCTAACAATCTCCAGGTTTTTTTTTTTTTTTCCATGAGAATGTGCAGAAAAACAAAAACACGGGGGGGGGGGCGAGCACAGCTCTGTTGAGAAACAGGAAGCTATGTGAAACCTTGTTTGCCCTTTCTGCTGTGAAGAAGTTTGCTGAAGAGCTGTAACCCTGCACTCTGCTATGTCAACCACCTACAGAAATGGCAGAGGTCAGCGTGGGAAAAGAAGGGGCGCCTTGGGCCCAGAGTGACAACAAAAGTCAGTGCTTCCAGGCATCGCAAGATGAAAAGTACAACCGTTGAGCAGTTCAGAGTTGCCTGCTTTCCTGTTCTTCTTCCTCTTTTCTTGTCTCTCTCTCTCTCCCCTCCCTCCCTCCCTTCCTTCCTTCCTAACTTCCTTCCTT
Source organism: Lepilemur ruficaudatus (assembly GCA_963574885.1). Classification (NCBI taxonomy): domain Eukaryota; kingdom Metazoa; phylum Chordata; class Mammalia; order Primates; family Lepilemuridae; genus Lepilemur; species Lepilemur ruficaudatus. The sequence goes on along the minus strand of CAUYRT010037943.1, from coordinate 17,903 downwards.
CTTGTATTTTAAATCATTATGAACCCATCAAATATACTGATATTTTCAAACAGTCTAGGGACCTCCGTCGCGTCCACGCTAAAATAGCGTTGCGTGTTGCTGCTGGGGACTGCTCCAGCTCCCGTTATCTTACCGCGGTTGTTTGTGACCATGATGAGAATAGAACAGGAAACACTACCTAGACCAGGGGAGTCCCACCTGCTTTCTCTGTGGCCTGGGAGTTTCCTGGAGGTGCCAGAGGGGCCTCAGGGCTGCTGAGGAAGGCCCTGGCGCAGGGCCCAGCAGCACCTCTTTTCTGTCACACAGATTGGGGTTAATTCTATATGTCTGGAAGAGAGGGCTCTGTGGTTGAAAACAAATTTTGGAAAATGGTCGGTCAAGCGAATCTTTGATGCTACCCACTGAATGTGAAGATAATTGAAGGGTTTCTTGTTTGTTTGTTTTTGTTTTTCCCTCCGTTTCTTGGATCTTGCTGCCTTTTTGTGTGTATTTAGTCACAAGACAGAAATGTCTTTATAATTTCAATGATTCCAGATGTTAGCCGGGCAGAAAATTCTGATGTTAGGCCCCCAAATGACTGCATGGCCTTTCTGAAATTTCTGTTTCTGTTTGGTCAGTTTAGCATTAGCCACACTGTGGCAAAGAAGAAAGTTCTGATGAGGCTGTAATTCACACTTTTGGGCAAATGAGGTATCATTGAATTTATTAGGCCAACATTTAATTTTCAACTCACAGGAATTGACTTGGAACAGTGGTTCATGCTTGAGTAGGTGACAGCATCTTCTGGAGAGCTAGTTAGACATGGCTTGTTGGGCCCATCCCCCTGAGGGGAGCCCGAGAATGTGCATGTTGAAAATGTTCCCAGATGCTGCAGATGCTGCTGGTCAGGGAAAGTCTCACTTTGAGAACCAAAAAGCAAGGATACCATTTCTTGTTGAATAGAACACTCAGGGCTCTCCCTAGCAAATTTTGAGTCAGTGGGTTTGGGATAGAGCCTGAGAATCAGTATTTTACTTCATTTAAATTTTGTTTTTTAAAAAAATGAGTGCTCCAGATGAAACTTAATTTCTGGGAAATTTATTTTGTCTCCATATCAACTTAGTAACTAGTTGCAGGTTGTTTGCTGAGTTAGGCAACCAGTCGTTGATCTTCTCCAGATGCCTGAATGTCTGATTTAAGACTGAATGAGACAGAGAGTTTGCCTGAATCAACTCAGCTATTGGAGATTAGACTGGATGTTGAAGGGCAAGTAGGAGCTCTCTGGATGTAGCAGGTGGATAAGGAGGATATTAAACCAGAGAAGTGAGGTAGCAAAGTCCAGAGCCTGGCAAGCTGGAGTAATAGCTCTTGGTTTGAGAAGGCTCGAGAAGGCTCTCCTGCATCCTTGCCATGTGTTGCCATGACTATGTGTGTATTCAGCAGTTTCTCTACAAGTCTTGGAGTTTTAGATGTCTTATCAAGGGCAGGGCCTGAGTCTCAGGCCCCTTACTCAGCACGTGGTACTCTTTATAGGCTTGCAAATGCGTGATCGATGAAGAAGCAGGGGGCAAGGAGATGAGAAGTCAGGCTGCAAAGATTTAGTCTGGTGTCAGATCATAGGATTATAGAAGACATTCAATGCCATGATAGGTAGTCTCTTGTGTAGAAGTGTTGTGAAACCATAAAATCAGTTTAGTGAAAGCAGTGCTCTAATCTGATTTGTGTTTTCAAAGTTCACTTTGAGGAAGGTATAGTAGGTATGGGTAGAGTGCAGAGATACCAGGCAGAGATCCAAGAGTTGATCTAGAGAGAGAAAGAGGGCTTCTCGATAATAACAGAAGTGGGCACATCTGAGAAAAATGGCAGAAGTACATGTGACAAGACTCAGCCTGTCATCAGAGGCGGTGGTGGAAGGGAGACAATGGTGGTTTGAGCTTCCAGTTCAGGCCTTGTGGGGAGGGAGAAGCATGCAGTTAATTAAACATTAGAGTACAAAAAGGAGTGGCGCACGACAACGAGTTTTGTTTTATTAATAGATAAATGGGACCTCTGGATTCATTGGGAACATAGGTTAGCAACTCAGAAGAGAGGAAGACTGAGGTCATCAACAGTTAAATATCAATGCCCTAAGGGTGGTTCTATTTACCTATTTTTGTGTATTTTGTTTGCTAACTTTGGTACGGCTCACCCCGCCTTCCCCACACAGTGAATCCCCAATAAAGTGAAATAAAAACATTTTGGGGATAAAAAAAATTATAATATTTTTTCACTTTGGATAATTTCCCCATTTCCCTATCAACAACCTTATTGATTTTCTACTGAACCACCTAATGGGCTGTATTTAGCTGAAGCTTATATAGAAGCTGAAGCTGCTCTTTATTTGTGGTGTCATAAATGTAGAAAACTCTGAAAAGAGAATTTCACAAAACTACTCCTAGATGGACATCTTTCTGGGCATTTATAGTCATTCTCTCTTTCCATAAGCATGTAGTGGGCATTTGAGTATAACATGCAGACACTAATCTTTACGCTAGATAAAGCAATGAACTAGACAAAGTCCCTGCTCGTGTAGAGTTTATATTCTTACAGTGAACAAGGAAATACATTAAAAAAATTATAATTTTAGATATCATGAAAAAAACCAAGTGGGATAAGACGGTTAAGAGAGGCTACCATGTTCATGGTTACAATGTTTTGACTTTTGACACAATATGGCACCAAATGCTGAAAAATATCTCTACTCGTCTTAAATTTGAAGCCAATCTGAAAAGTATAAGTACATGGATTCAAACTATTTGCTTTTCTTCATAATAAAACTTTGGTCAATGCACTACACATGTCTAGGAGTTCTTAGTAACATAACTAATATATTTCCCCTGTCCTTCACAATTCCTTCATTTAATACATATGGGAGTATATATGTGATGGAGGGTATCTTGTTATGCATTATCACTCTTTTCCTTCTGATGGTGATGGAAGTATTTCCATTCTCCCCACTTCAGTCAAGATGAATCTCGTTTATCTGTCACAGGGCTCACAGAAAGACCTGTGAACAATTTGTGTGGCAGCTTCAGGAGATATTCACTCTTTCTTTTGGTCTCCTGAACAAACAGTGTTGCCTACTTGTTGGCCAAGCTCTGAAATAGAAGTGCTCATGCTGCTTTACCAACCTTCCATTTGACTATGGGCAAATGCTCTTTTATCCTTCTAATCACCATGTTAACCATCTGTGAAAAGGCTTAAGTCTCAGATTCCAGAAGTCTGATGAAATCAGCTAGAACATAGTTAAGCTTAACCAAATCTATCTTCTCTCCTCCAGGGTGCTCAGCACACTGTGTAAGGCCATGACTGGGAAAGTGCATTTTGTGTAGCTGAGTGTAGACTCAATCCACTGGGCTTTGAAGGTACTGCAGACATGGGTTTAACTCACACCTTCACCACCTACTGATTTTGTGGAACACCTCGGAGACTGATTCACTTCTCTGGGCTTAATGTTCTTTTCTATAATATGGTTATCACAGCATCAGTCTGAGAGGGTTGTTGTACAGGTGAAAAGAAATTGCAAATATGTACAAGTGACGTTTGAGGTATCTTGTCATTTCACAACTCACAATCTTCCTGAGAAGTACTGCTAACCTACGTGGATGAGGCTGGAACAGCTATGAGGTCCTGCTTCCCTGTCTATTGTCAATTGGAGAAGAGTGGTCCTCTGCCCTAACCTAGACCCATCAGGGATTTTCTCTTCCCATGTTTGGCATTTGCAGTTAGAATTGCTGAACTGAGTCAGATCAATGTCAGATATCTTGGGAGATCAATGAATTCCTGCTGCCTGGTTCCCTGAGCTGCTCTGGTTCTCCTCTTCATAGATGTCGCTTCTTCCTCAATTTTTGTGAGATATCCCTGTATTCTTCCAGTAGGTCTTTCTGTATTTAAAATTGGATTCTGATTATTCTCATCTTAAATGAAGCTTTATAAGTGCCTATGGTTAAATTTCTGGTATTCTTTCAGATTTGCTCCTTCTACTGTTTCCTGTCTGAGAACTTGCTCTTCCATCCACTTGCTGCTCAGAATCTCTGTAGAAACTTTTTCCCTGTAGTACCATGTCAAGTCCAGCTTGAAGTCACCCGGAAATCTTTTATTCCAAATGTTTCTTTTCCAAAACTTTTCATTTCAGTGACAATTTCTCTCACCTATCGAGATGGCTTTACCAACTTCTATTCCCAGCTTTCCTTCAACTCATTCTCCTCACAGAAGAATGGGAGGGAGAGGGATTCTTCCACATGTGAATTATATAGTCCAGACCATGTAAATCCTCTACTGATACCCCTTAAATGGACTCCCATTGCTCTTGGAATAAAGTCCTATCCTCATACCCCTCCAGGGTCCTACCAGCTCCCTTTCCACCTCTTACTTCTCCTTCCTGTGTCCACTGCCCCTCAGCACTCTTCTTTGCCTTGGTTTCCCAAAGGTTCCAGCTCCTTCTTACCTTGAGGCCTTTCCATGTGTTGTTTCCTATTTTTGCACTTTTCCCTCCCATGGCTTTTATTCAACCTCCTCGTCTTCTCATGTCAGTCACTTTCAGCAGAGATCTTCCCTGACCCATGTGATATTGTGATATAATAAAAAATATAGAAGTTGGTCTTCCTCCTGTTTCCTGGCACCCAGCTCCTAAAATCCATGGAATCTCCAGAGATAAATTCCTTTTTATAGGCTAATGATATGATTGATGCCCAGGGGCCCCTGGACATTCTCAGGATGGGGGCTGGCTGCCAGGGGGAACCAACCATGTGATTAGAGAGTTGGAACTTTGAGCTCCACCCCCTGACCTCTGGGGAGAGAAAAAGGGATGAAGGTCAAGTTGATCATCAATGGCCAATGGTTTAATCAGTCATGGTTCCATAATGAAGTATCCATAAAAATCCAAAAGGACTAGTTTCAGAGGGCTTCTGGGTTGCTGACCACCTGGAGGTGCTGGGTAGATTGTGTGTTTAGAGGGCATGGAAGCTCTGCAGTCCTTCTCTCATGTCTTGCCTGTGTACATCTCTTCCATTTGGTTGTTTCTGAGTTGTATTCTTTATAATAAATGGGCAAATGTAAGTAAAATGTTTCCCTGAGTTCTGTGAGATATTCTAGCAAATAATCAAACCTGAGGAGGGGGCTGTAAAATACCCTGGGCTTGAGATTGGCATTTGAAGTGGGGGTAATCTTGTAGGATTGAGCCCTTAACCTGCGGGATCTGATGCTATCTCCAGACAGTGTCAGAATTGAGTTCGTTTGTAGGACACCCAATCATTGTCTGCAGAGCACTGGAGAATTGCTTGGTAAAAGAAAACCCTCCACACATTTGGTCTCAGAAGTGTTCTGTGTTGAGTGTAAGGATAGAGAAGAAAAAAGTGTGTGTTTTTCCCATTTGCTCCCACTTACAAAGTTGATCCCCTTATAGTGTATTTTTTCATAACCCTGATGGTAAAGATGCCTTATAGATACCTGTAGGTATATATACTCATGGATGTATTTGCACAGCGACTTGTTTAATCCTCCTGTCTTTCAGGAGACAGTCTGGTGACATAGAGATGAGACTGTATTCTACATGAAGACAGCGAGCACGTAGCTTTCCCTCTCCCCTATCCCCAGTGCCATGGGATGATAAATTTAGGACACCCAGACTGTTGTCATGGCATCATGAAGTTGGACAAAGGGATGATAGATGTCACCTAAACCAAGGTGAAGCAAGGTATGTCAACATCACTCAGCTGACCAACTGACCTGGAATCAAAAAACCAAGGCCATAAAGCACCTTTGCAATTTCAGATGAAAATAGTGGGCAGATATTATAGTTTCTTCTCCTTCTCCCTCTAACTGCAGAGTTGTGCCAGGCAGTCAATGCAAAAGGATAGAAATAAACCAAGGTCAATGAAAGTGCTATTATATTCAGAGGGGATATTTTCCATTCGTTTTAAAATTAAAGTCTCGTGCAAGTACCAGAAAAATACACCACAGATTCTTTAGCTTGATTGTTTCAACTTTTAATAGTAAAGTCAATATGTGCCTCCAACTAACTGCTGGGCATTGTTCGGTGATTGCCAGGTTGTTTTATGTATGTGAAGCAACAAAACAATATAAGGTGACAAACAAAAGATGGAAAAATATATAAAAGGGGAAAAAAAAGTTGGCTGTGTGCTACCTCAGGCTTTAAAACTCTTCTTATACACTTCACCACGAAGTCTATTAAAGCAAAATATAGTGGAAATACAATATACCGCAATGAATGTCTTCAAACTAGCAATTTAGCGCAAAAGCTGAGGGCAGTTCTTATGCACCGACTTTTAATACCAAGACGATTTGTGGTCTCACAAAGTTCCTGCCTTAGGCAAAAGTTGTGCTGAGTTCTAATAGGTCTAGTTTGTTGGCTGTCAGAATAATGGAGAATTTGGTAGCGGAGGGGCTAGATGCTGTAAACAGCGGAGATAATTAGAAGGTTTGCGGAGAGGCGAGTGAAGCTGGTTTATATTCGGTCGCAGGGGAAAGTGTTTGGTTCAGGAAACTCCTGGTTGACACAACACAGTCTGGAGCTCAGACTGTTTATTTTGGGAACTTTTGTGGGTTGCTTGGCAGGCTAGTATTCCTTTTTGATTGTAATGCTGCTATTATTAGTAGAAATAAGTCGCCATTTATTGAACACAACCTTATGTGCTTAGTCTTGCTCATCTAGTTCTTCTGCATGCCCATTCTGCAGGAGGAAATCGAGGATCAGAGGGTAAGATGTTTATTCAGTGGCACTGAAAGCTGTAGCAAGCTGTAGAATTTACAACTGACTAGCAACCATGTTCTTTGCACCATATTTCAATGTATTCCTGTGAGGCATGATTAATATTGCCCACCAGAGTGTTTTTACAGAGAATCCTATGCATTAACATCTAGCTTAAATTTTCAGTAACTGTTGAGGCAGATGTTGGCTTCACAGGAGGGGGCTGGTGTGGAGAGTGAGGTCTCTGATAGCTATTTAATAATTATTAATGATAGTTCAAGGGCTGAAGTTTTCTAGTAATTTACTTTTATTTTCACATCAATTAGTATGGAATCTAGATTGTTCTTTATAATAAAGCTATCTTTACTTCTTGGGGCAAAGTTTGTTTTCTTGCGTGGGAGGATCAGGTGGCCAAGTCATTGTATCATTCTTGGGTGACGGTCCTCCTAACTGCCACCATGAGGTTACTCTGCCAGGCGAGTCACAGCCAAGAAGGGTAAGGGAATCCAACGGTGTCAATTCCCATGAGGTGTAGAAGGGCATTTTTCATTTGCTACGATTTTGCCTTTCACGCCACCTGCAAGTTTTAGGCACATATGACAAGTCATCCGCCCAAGAAGGGATGGGGACCAGAATCAGTGGCAACCTGTGCTTCGGGGAGCTCAGTTACACACTTGGGCCTGTCTTGTTTTTCTTAAATAATAAATAGTAATTAGCATTTTTCAGCACATTGTGGAATGTCTGCATTGTCCCTCAAGAAAGCTACAACAAAACTGGGGAATTGACAGGAAATGAGATACTGAAGCTATCACATGCAGAGACCGAAGAGACTGGGATTACTCAGGCTGGAAAGGGGGAAGCTGAGAGATAGCATTGTTATAAAATACTCAAGGGCATGGTTAAGAAATTGTTTACCAAACACCAGATCATTAAAGCAAGATGGCTTCATCAAGAGGTCTACCTACATGGTTCCCTTGCGGGCAAAGTCTGCTTCCCTCTCCCTTGCTTTGTGTTCACACTCACAGGCATTTGTTTCTCCTTGTATTGGCCTCGGTTCAGTTATTTAGGAGAAATAGCAGGTGCAGTGCAAAGAGCACTGGCTGAGGGGTAAGAAGATTTGGATTCTGGTACTGACCCATTGCGTCTTGGAGGCTGTTTTCTCATCTTCCTAATGGGAATGTTCAATCTTGCCAAGACTTGCATAAAGACCCCACAGATCATTATGAAGGTCAAGTGGGACAGGGCGTATAGAGCGCTTCAGAGTCAGTAAAGGGTTTTCTCTGGACACCTTTGTGTCCCTCATCACATGATGCAGACCCACTTTTTACCTGAGCTATTACTGGGGCAAACACTTTGGGATGCTGTAACTTGACAGAAACTCTCCTTAGCTGCTCCAGGAGTCTCTAGCTTTCTGGGCCAAAGTTCTCTGATGCCATGTTCTCAGAACATCTCATGAAAAAACTCTTGAACAATAGGATACAGAAGCCAAAGGATAAATGACACTCTCTTCTGCACTGAAGTGAAAATTTCTCACTCATTCTATGTGCTCCTTAGAGCATAGACCACAGACGGATTGAGGACCATGGACGGAATGAGCCTCCATGCCCACAGTAGTGACCAAATCGAGAGTGTTCCCTTGTATGGTCTTCTTATCTAGCTCCTATGTGGGGGGTCTGGAAGTCCTGTCTCAGCCTCTGCTTTCCAGGGAAACACAGGTAAGACGGGGCTTTACAGCAATTTGTAGCTACGCCTCTCTAGCCCTCTAGGGAGGATCTAGGCTCGGAGACGATCATAATGATCTTATCCAGGTCAAGGCTAATTATCAAATAATGTAGCTCATTTGTGGACAACAACATTCAAGTGAGACAGCATCTGACTGGCCCTGAAGCTTTGGTGCTCCAGGTATTTCTCTCAGGTATCAAGGAAAGTATGTGAGGAATGTTTTTAGCAGTCTGAAATTCACACTCCTGCTGGTTGAGAAACTGATGGGATAGAAAACCTAACAACAGCATGCTGCCATGTAACGGATTTCTCCAATGCCATGGCCACCACACTGGCCAGTCCTCCAATAGCCCTCACCTGGATGGGAGACATTGCCTCCTACCAGGTTCCCAGCCTTTAGCCTCCACCTTTCCAGCTACAATTGCTGACCAGCTGCCAGAGCCATCTTTTACAATTCCAAACAAATAGTATCACTCCCCCATGTAAAGCCTTTCCACGTCCTCCCACGGCTTTCAGAATGCAATGCAATCTTCTCATTGCCAACTCCAATGCCTGCTGAATCTGGCACCTCCAACCCCTTCAACCTGGCCCCATCTTCCCTCCCATATCCCTTTTGCTTACCACTGTCATCTCAGTCCCTAGAAGGGTTGCCTGCACAGTGTAGACACTCAGTACATATTAGAAGAACAAACAAAACAATAATATATATTGCTTGCTATTTCCCAACTCAACATTTAATATATTTCATTTGTTTCACAGAACTCAGTGCAATTTTTGATCGTTTAATGTATGTTTTTGCAAGTCCCATGAGCACAGAAACTGTCTTATTGAACTGATATGCTCTTCAGCAACTAGCATAGTGCTTGGCACATAGACATTCAAACAGTCGATATGAATAAAGAAATGAGAAAAAGAATACTTCAGACTGAATATTTTGAAGGGTAAAAGGAAATACTCACCTTCAATTATGATACATTTTTGTTTAAAAATTTTTATCCATGAGAGAATAAGTGAATGCATGAACAAATAAGTGGAATGTGCCTACTGACTCTGCAGAGTCCTTAATAAAAAACTCCAAAGCTTCTCTACACTGATGAATCCAGTGAATTTTATGGGAAATTTTAAAAAAGCTAGTTATTTGCCACTGTCTAGATAAGTCTCCTTAGCCACTTAGAGATTTAGCAAGCAAACAAAATTCTCAGGCTTTTTCCAGGAGCTTCTCAAAGAACGTAGTTCTTCTGAAGAGTTGACCCAGTGACCATGTGATGCTGGTACATTGGATGGCTCCGTGTGACCCCTGAGGACATTTTCTCCTTGTCCTGTGCTTCTGTCATTAACTGCCACTAAAAAAAAAATGGTTTTGTTGACTCGTGGTCATAAGCATGCCTCTGTCTCTGCGCAAAAGCTTTAAACCGCATTTAAGCAACGTGAAACTGGAAAAACGTAATGCATCACAATGCAGAGGAAAAAGAGCAAAATGAACAGTGTGACAACACATCCTCATTTGTGTGGAACAAATCTTGTCTTTGTCTTTTTTTTCCCTCCTAGAGTCATTATTAATAGTGTCCCTTTTCCATCTCAAAAATGCCTGATTTGGACAATAAATTATCTTGTCACCAGAAACATAAGGGATAAGTTATGTTTCTTTCCTAAGGACAAGATGAACATGCTCTGGGTCCTACAGAGATGTTGGGAGTTTGGGCTTTGGGAACCTCAGACTGTCTTCACTAGCCTGTTGTGAATAACACCCCTGTTCATGGTCATCTGTGAAAGTGTTGATAGGAATTACAGAAATAATTCTAGCAAAGCCAATTGGAATATTTGAATATCCTAAAGTAACCTCTCTGTGCCTCACATCAGTGGTGGAAACCTGCAGGTCTGAGGCTCCGACCCAGATCTTTGGAAGCTGTTGATGGCAATAACGGGCATATATCTTCACAGAGGTAGTCAAAATGTTTTAAGTGAATACATTATACCAGGGAGCACCTCTTCCTCCCCATTGGCTCTCTTCAGCCCCTGATTTTTTCTTTTTTTAGCAGCCATTGGGAGACTTGGGCATGAATTTCCTACTGACCCATGAATAAGGAATTATCAAGATTGCTGCCAAGGATAGTGGTTAGAACACCGGCTCTGGAAGCGTACTCCTGGGGCTTCAAATCCTGGCTTGGATATTTACCACCTATATTATTAATATCTTCAGTCTCCCTGTGCCTCAGTTGCCTCATCTGCAAAATGGGGGTAGTTGTCACTATAGTCCCAGTCTCCTAGGGTTGCTATAATGATTTAATTAATTAATCCTTGTAAGATACTTAGAGGAGTGCCAGACACATAGTGTTCAGTAATTGTAAGTTATGACTGTGAACTTATACTTTCATGCTCTCTAGAGAGGGTTTTCAATCTTTAGGCAGAAACTATTTTCAAAAGATTTGAGAAATGCTCACCAGCATGTGAAACTTTGTTATAACAGCTCTATCACAAATATTATTGGCAAATTTGCTTTAAAGTTCATGAAAAAAAGTCTTGATTTCCTTAACATTTGTCCCACTATATAATGTCCCCAAATATTTTATAATTTCTGTAACTCTCTGAACCAAGGCTACAGTAAAATAAATTAAATTAATTAGATCAGATAATTATTTTAGCTAACTATCATCTTACTTAATGTATCAATTCAACACTGCTCCTTTGTTCTAAAAATCCAGTTTGACTGACACATAAGAGTAAAGTAATGTAAGGTTCAATTCTATTTAATAGTATCTGATTGTATTCTCTCAGTAAGTCAGATAATTAAGTAATTCTTCTGTAATTATTAGTATTAATTTTATATATCCTTTCTGATTAGCAGAATTATTATTCCTTTTTTAGAGTAGCAATTATTGTTAATTTAATTCCATATTCTACATTGATTCCTAGTAAATGACTTCAAATCTTAAACTATTGTGTTTGTTTAGGCCCTGAAAACATGCACCCGTATAACTTTTCCATTTCTTAGCTCATTTAATTTGTGATTTAGTTAGGTAGTTTTACAAAGTTAATTTGGTCATATCTGAAATCTAGACATTGCTGTTATTTGTTCTGTAACACACAAGTCTCGTGAATAACAATTATTTTTTTCATTGTTCTAGAATAATTTGTTTTTTAGTTTTGTGAGAGCTATAAGGATTCTTAGAACATATCTAATATGATTCTTTTCTTTTACAAACATGAGGCCTGGAGAGGTTCTGTGCCAGGCCCAGGCTCATACTGCTGATGTTTACCTTCTGGTTTCTCAGCCTTGTCATCATCTCTTCCTTTTATTTGAAAATCTGTCTCTGTTTTTCTTTTCTGTCTTTCAACTATTATCTTTCATCCTTTAAGACAAAAATGGTCCATCCCCAGCTGTAGGAGAGCAAGGAACAGGGTCTAGGAGGTAGGGCCAGACATGCCTATGATGTTAAGGGAGGAAGGGATTGGAACCTGGGATGGCTGTTGAAGATTTTTGGGTAGGTGGATGGTGGGGGTGGGTGGGAGGAAATGGCCTGGAAGTGACACGAGGACCTGTTCAAGAGGACCCCTAATGGCTCTAGAAAGAGGGAGAGGGAAAGTGAATTGATTCTTTCAGACTTGGCCTGGGAGCAACAGCCTGGAACTCAGTGTGAGAGCTGCGGGTCAGCAGGTGACTTACCGTCTTCCTTAATGGGCCCCATTCAGTTGCGGCCAGGTCGTGTGCACCTCCACCCTAAAAGGTTTCTCCAAGCTGCCTTTTCCTGGCTGTTATGCTCCTGTTCTGGCCTCACTAGAGCTACTACCTGGGCTGACGTGCCACTTCCTCCCTGGGTTCCCTGTCTTGGCTTCTCCCCATTCTGGTCCATTTGCATATCCTTTCTAGTACACAAATCTGGACTTTCTAAGTGCTGACTTTGAACCTCAGCAGGCTTCTTATTGTCTTGCACGGTAAAGGTCAAACAAGCATCTTCACTTTCTTGTCCTCATATGTCTTCCTGGCTCTACCTCCTGCGCTTCTAGCCATTCACCCTGTCGACTGGCTACATTTGCCTTGTCCGAGCGCGCCGTGGAATCCCTTTTCTCTTGTTTCCCTCCCCAACCTTCTCTGCTCAGACAACCCCTGTTCCTGGGCTCAGCCCAGGTGTCCCTACCACGCTGATTCTTCCTTGTCCTCTTCCAAGCAGTATAAGACACCCCTCTTTGCACCATATGTGTGCATCTAGAATAAGGCAGTGGTTATATTGCAGTGAATCATTTACGTAAGTGCCTCTCCCATTGTTAATGTCTGATTTAGCATTGAGTGTTCAGTGCCTACACCAAGGCTGAGGACGTAGTCACTTCTCAATAAATAGTTTTGAAGGAATCTTTTGTTTCTTGGCACACTGTTCGGGGAAAGGTGAAGATACAGAAATAAGAAGACCTACATTAGTTGCTTAAAGACTGTAGAAGTCTGCTTCTCCCCTACCTTCAGCTTGATGACGAGTAGTCTAGTTAGTGGAAGGTCTCTCTTCTCCACAGTGTCATTCAGGGACTCAGGCTCCTTCCGCGTGGGGTTGCCAGGTTGAAGCTGAGTCATAGCTCCTCTGAGTTCAGCTGGCAGGATGAGAGACGGGGGAGGCGATGACTCAAGACGCAGGCTAGGAAGTGGCACACATCACTTTTCACATTCCTTGGCCATAAGTCAGTCGTATGACTGCATCTAACTCCAAGGGAGGCCAGGAAGTGTAGTTTATCCGTATGCCCAGGAGATAGGGGAGGACAGAGTTTTGTGGGCAACTAACAATCTCCACGCAGTTGACTTTTTACATTTCTTTGGAGCTATGTCACTGGCTTTCCCTGCCTGACCTCCTCAGGCATCACAGCCATAAGATTTCATGCCTCGTGTTGAGAAATAATATCATTCTATGTGAAAATGTGTCAACTGTCTGATGTCAACCAATCTTCTGTCTTCACTCTTTACTATTTTCCTTTTAAAATTATCATAAACTTTCCTACTTAAACTGTCAGGCTTTATTTTTCTTCCGTATGAGGAAAGGTTCCTGTACGTTAATTTTGTCTTATTCCTTTGTTTAATTAGACAATCTCTATTTGGCACAACCCAGGCCTGATTTAAATTTCTTTTTTTTCCTCATCTATTGTCTCTCTTATGGCATTTTCCAGGAACTGTACTAATTTAGTGGATCTTTTATCTCGATCAGCCTCATCAAGCAAAGAAGGTAATTTTTTTTTTTCTGAAAGTGTTTGTGAAAATTCTTTTGTATAGGTACTTCCTCTTATGGGTTGACCTTTGTGCTTCTTGCTTAATGCCATTGCTGTCAGTTCTAACAAGGATGCTCTAAGCAGCAAAGCTGGTGTAAGAGACAGTGCCTGTTTCTTTGAAACAGCTAGATTTTAAAGATCCTTGGGTAGCACCTGAATGTCCCTCTTTTCATACTTCTAGGTAAGGACCCACTTTTATATTTATTAGGTCTATCAACAGCCCTGAAGTTTGAGGAGAACAGAGTATGTTTTCTTGGTAAATTCTTGATACCTACTTTACTTTTTTGGCTTTTCCTTAAACTTATGTGTAGATTTTCCTGGAAACCTTTTTAGAAAAAGATTCTAAGTGACTCTCTCCAAGACAGAGGTATTGGAAGTGTGCCACAGGGTGTCCCAAAAGTCACCATACATAGGGAAAATAGGAAAATTGCTAAATATACCATTATTTACAAAATGCTATAGAATTTTTCCTTTGTATGGAGATTTTTGGGACAACCTATATTTTCAGTTTTAAAGGCAGATCTCTCATAATGTGCTCTAATCTTTGAGCCCGGGAAGGGAAAAGGAATCTCCCTGCTGACTGCCCCGCACAGGCCTCTGCTGCTGGGCCCTGAGGCTCTGGAACCGACTGGTGGTCAGGGAATGCAGTCATTGGCTGTCCCTCCTGCCTGCTCATTGCTTCTTCTCTGACCCACAGCAGGGTCATGCTTGGACAGTTTGCCCTGTTGTTCTCTCTTCATCCCTGTTTGCACCAGTCAGAGCAAAATGCTGAGTCTCCCATGGATCAGAGAGAAGGCGAAAAAAAGAGGCTTTTCTGTTCTCACTTAAAGCCATCACACACGTGCACACACACACAATAAAAATAATAATAATGCCTATTTTGAGTACCTATCATGTATCGAGCACTTTGCATATGTTATGCAAATCTCTTTGCAGCCCTATAAACCAGGTATTAATTATTATCTTCATTGTGCTCATTTGATATATGAGCTTTGGGGAACACTCAAGCAGGCTCCGCTGAACTTAGGGACCTCTGGTGGAGAGGGCAGTCGAGAGTGTCCCCCACTCGCCCCTCTGATGCCTTCCATGTCTTACAGCACATCTGCCCCTTTGAGACATTAGAGTTTTTTGAGCCTCCTACATGAGAAGGTAAACCTCCTGGAATTTCTATCCTTTGCAAAGTCCTGGGCAGCCTTATCCATTCTTACGGCGCCTAAATCCATACCTAGAAACTCCAATGTCTCACCTAAGCTCAGGACTGGCATATCCAGCGTCTTCTAAATTCATCATCTGGTTATCCATAAAGAGTTGACATACTCTTTGCCCCTGCTCCCTGCTGCTTTCCTCAGACATCCCAAGACAGAAACCAGGAGTCACCCTCAGTTCATCTCCCCACGAGTCTCACATCGAACTGATCTGTGTGTCATGTAGGACCTGTGCAAGCAAAGGTAGGCCTCACTGTCCCCAGGATCCAGGCCCCAGTGGCCTCTGGTGGGAACAAATGTGTTTGACCCCTCCCCTGACCCCTCCACCAGAGGTCCCTCTGGCTCCCATCCTGCTCTACTTGGTGGCTGGAGGGAACTTTCTAAGCTGAAGAACTAACTATATGACTCTCTGAACAGAAAATTATGAAACACTGTGGAGAACAAGTCCAAGTCCCATCCTGAAACACTGAGCCTGCCTCTTCCCTGTCTTACTTTTACCTTCCAGTCTGATCTCCCAGCCCCCTCCCTTTGTTGTGTACTAGGGGCTTATGTGATGGGAATCTCCCTCTGATCTCCAGTAGCTGGTTGATACTCTCACTGCATGCAGTGCCCTTCCCCATACAGCTAAGGCCTGTTTAAGATTGCACTGGCTTCCCTGCCCTGACCCCACACTAGCTGGAGACATACACGCCTGGGCAGGCACACGCACGCACATGCACGCATGCACACCAGCTAAGCCAGGTGGGCTTCTCTGGGCTTCATTGTGTATAGCTCTATCTTCCAATAATTATAATGATTTATTTGTCTGCCTTCTCTTTCTTTTACTTTGAGAAAACCATCTCCTTGAGGACAGGCATTGTGTCTTTCCGCCAGGTGTCCCCAACCTTTTGCCCAGGCACGTCCAAGATCCTATTTGTTGGATGGTTGGTTTGTCAACTCCCAGATGTTGGGGAGCATGTGGAACCCCTGCCCTGCCAGAGCTTGATGCCATGCAGAGTGAGTGACTGATTAATGCTGGAAAGGGAAGAAATCACCCCAGCCTCCCGCCTCTCCTCATTTACACAAGGACTTCAGTGGCTATTCAAGACCCGCTCCTCTTTCGAAGGAAAAACCTTCCTCTCTAATCGCTGTGCTGCAGACAGGCGTGTCTCAGCAGCTGGATGGCTCTGGCTATCTTGAGTCAATTGTCATTCTGGCAACACAGAGGATTTTTGAAAACACTTTCAGAACTTGGGAGCACTGAGAAGCAGACAGTGCATGATTGCATTGGGACTCAGGAGCAAACCTCGAGTCCCCAGCTGTGGCCACGCGCCAGGCACCGGCGCGAGTGAAGACAGAACAGCCTTTTGAAGTGCTGTAGATTTAAACCAGGGAATCAGTTAACATCTCCCCAAGCAGCCAGTAGTGGGAACAAGGAGTGTATTTGATAATGGAGAGATGCTGGGAGAATAGCCGAGCGTGTGCCTCCCTTGTGATAAAGCGTGCTGTGGAGCAGAAATTAAAATGAGGGGACTGGGGGGTGGCAAAGCTGCTCTCATTACAGAAGTGGCAGGCATGGTGTTTTGTATCAGGAAATCAGGCGTGAGGTTGGAGGGCCTTGCAGAGGCTTGTGTGGGCATTTCCTGGTTGGTACTTGGGGTGGAAATCAAGCAGCCATCAGACTTGTAATAGTAAGTTTCTCTTCCTGAGTCCTCCGTGTCTCCTGGTGGATTTGAAGGTAACCCCGAGAACCAGAGCAGGCAGCACTGGTCCTGAGGGCTGAGCCCGTCTCTGTGCTTGAACTCTTTGCTCTTGTTGTGTTTTCCTTTCACAGATTTCAGTACCAGCCATGTGTGTGGTCCATGTAGGCAGCAGTGGAAAGTGGAAAGAACATGGACTTCAAGTTTGAATTCAAACCTGAATTTCAATCCAGTTGTGTCTTTTATGTGTGACAATATGCAAATCATTTAACTTCTTTGAAATTTAATGTCCTAATATGTTGAATGGAAAAAATATTACTGAACTCATAGGAGCATGATGAGGATAAAGAAATATGTTATGAATGCACCTAGCTCTGGTCAAACTTGTTAGTCGTGAATCTGAAGTTCATCTTGTGATTTCTGTATTTAGAGTGCTTGGATTTCTTAACCATCTTTCCAGCCCTTTTTAAACCTGAAATACAGACACATTTTTAAAAAATGCTACCATGTGCCTATGATTTCACAACCACAGAAATCATTATCAAGCCTATTTATAGCAGCCCAATGAAATCAAATCCAATGAGATCATATTAAAATAATAAAATAAATTTGTAGTGCTATTAGAGTTATGAGAACACTCCATGGATCTATTATTTGTTGACTATTAAAATTATTAATGAGTGATTAATGCATTAAAATACAACTGAAAACCATTTTCTTCATTTTGGAGGGAAAATGTCGCAAAACCCACAAAGAGATGTTCCATGACCATTTTGTACTGGCCTAACTAAATGCCACAGCCTGTGTTAGCTGATTGAATGAATGCTGAGCTGGAAGTAAGCAGTTTTCTCCTAATGATGAGGTAATCCCCCATGAATCCAGGTGTCACTGGTAATGTCAGGTGACTAATTGCAATGGGTCCTAGTGGGTAGGACCGAAGCCTAGAAATGTCATGCTGCCATGACTCATATGACCTTCAGGGAAAGATCCAAGACTGTCACCAAGACGCAGATGCTTGCACACTCTAGTGGAAATACAGTATTCTAGATTAATTAATTTCCTGTTTGCATAATATAGTCACACTTAGTGTACTGTGTGTTCTTTGTAATCTAGTTTCAGTTGAATTACTTTTTACAATATGCTCAAAATGTGTTTGCAACAGAGAATCATTATAGGAATAATTTTCTTTCCTTTTCAGTGTGCCCCTTCTTTCCATCCTTCCCTTCCCTTCCCGTGCCGGCCCGGGCCGGGGGGCGGGGGGGGGGGGGGGCGGGGGGGGGGGGGGGGGGGGGGGGGGGGGGGGGGGGGGGGGGGGGGGGGGGGGGG
>CAUYRT010037941.1:0-66190 GCA_963574885.1 Lepilemur ruficaudatus | reverse complement strand
TTAGGTGGTATCTCATTGTGGTTTTGATTTGCATTTCTCTAATGATTAGAGATGTTGAACATTTTTTTATATGTTTGCTGGCCATTATTCTGTCTTCTTTGGAAAAGTTTCTGTTCATCTCCTTTGCCCATTTATAAATGGAGTTATTTGATTTTTTCTTGTTAATTCTTTTGAGTTCTAGGTAGATTCTTCTTATCAGACCTTTGTTGGAGGTGTAGAGAGCAAATATTTTCTTGTAAGGGTATAGCTGCCATAGGTAGTCATTCCTCTGATGGATTTAAGCAAAGCAAATTGAAAATCTTCTAGAAAGGATTCACTATTATAGATGCCATTAAGAACATTTGTGCTTTGTGGGAAGAGGTCAAAATATCCATATTAACAGGAGTTTGGAAAAAATTGATTCCAACCTTCACGGATGATTTTGAGGGGTTCAAAACTTCAGAGGAGAAAGTAACTGCACATGTGATGGAAAGAGCAAGAAAACTAGCATTAGAAGTAGAACCTGAAGATGTGACTGAATTGTTGCAATCTCATGATAAAACTTGAGTGAATGAAGAGTTGCTTTGTATGGATAAACAAAGAAAGTGGTTTCCTGAGATGGAATCTACTCATGGTGAATTTGCTGTGAACATTGTTGAAACAACAACAAAGTCTTTAGAATGTCACATAAATTTGGTTGATAAAGCAGTAACAGGGTTTGAGAGAATTGACTCCAGGCTTGAAAGAAGTCCTATTGTGAGTAAAATGCTGTCACATAGCATCACGTACTACAGAGAAATCTTTCCTGAAAGGAAGAGTCAATAGATGCAGCAGTCTTTCACTGTTGCCTTATTTTTTTAAATTGTCACAACTACGCCAGTAATCAGCAACTACCACCCTGATCAGTCAGCAGCCTTCAACATTGAGGCAAGATCCTCCATCAGTAAAAAGATTACAATTTACTAAAGGCCCAGATAATCATTAGCATTTGTTAGCAATACAGTTTTAATTTTCTTTATTTCAGAATATTATGGATGTACAAATGTTTTGGTTACATTAATTGCTTTTGTGCAGTTTGAGTCAGTTGTAAGTGTGCCCATCACCCAGATAGTGTGCATTGTACCCATTAGGTGTAAATTTACCTATCCCCACTTATCTCCTCCCCCATCCCACCTACTTGATTTCCAATGAATGTTATTTCCATATGAGCACGTAAGTGTTGATCGGTTAGTTCTAATTTAATGGTGAGTACATGTGGTATTTGTTTTTCCTTCTTGTGGTGCTTCACTTAGAAGAATGGTCTCTAGTTCCATCCTGGTTAATACAAGAGGTATTAGTTCACCATTTTTTATGACTAAGTAGTATTCCATGGTATATATCTACCACATTTTATTAATCCACTCATGTATTGATGGGCACTTGGATTGTTTCCACATCTTTGCAATTGTGAATTGTGCTGCTATAAACATTGAGTGCGGGTGTCTTTTTTTGATAGAATGTCTTTTTTTCCTTTGGGTAATACCCAGTGGTGAGATTGATGGATCAAATGGTAATTCTACTTTTAATTCTTTGAGGTATCACCATACTGCTTTCCATAGAGGTCGTACTATCTTGCAGTCCCACCAACAGTGTGTGAGCGTTCTTATCTGTCTGCATCCACTCCAGCATTTGTTGTTTTGGGATTTTTTTAATAAAAGCCATTATCACTGGAGTTAAGTGATATGTCATTGTGGTTTTGCTTTGCATTTCCCTGATGATTAGAAATGGTGAACGTTTTTTTCATGTTTGTTGGCCATTAGTCTATCTTCTTTTGAAAAGTTTCTGTTCATGTCTTTTGCCCACTTTTTAATGGGGTTGTTTGGTTTTTTCTTGCTGATTTGCTTGAGTTCTTTATAGATTCTAGTTATCAGCCCTTTATCAGATGTATAGCATGTGAATATTTTCTCCCACTCTGTAGATTGTCTGTTTGCTCTAACGATTGTTTGCTTGGCTGTGCAGAAGCTTTTTAATATGCTCAGGTCCCATTTATTTATCTTAGTTGTTGCTGTGATTGCCTTTGGGGTCTTCTTCATAAATTCTTTCCCTAGGCCAATGTCTGTAAGAGTTTTTCCAACATTTTCTTCTAGAATTCTTATGGTTTTATGCCTTAGGTTTAAGTCTGTTATCCATCGTGAGTTGATTTTTGTGAGTGGTGAGAGATGCAGATCCTATTTCAGTCTTCTACATGTGGCTATCTAATTGTCCCAGCACCATTTATTGAATAAAGTTTCTTTTCCCCAGTGTATGTTTTTGTCTGTTTTGTCAAAGATCAGATGGCCATATGAAGATGGTTTTATATCTTGGTTCTCTGTTCCAATCCATTGGTCTGTGTCTCTGTTCTTCTGCCAGTACCATGCTATTTTAGTTACTATAGCCTCATAGTATAGCTTGAAGTCTTGTAAATTGATGCCCCTAAATTTGTTCTTTTTGCTTAAGGTTGCTTTGGCTACATGGGGTTCCATACAGAACATAGAATTATTTTCTCTAGATCTGCAAAAAATGATGTTGGTATTTTAATACGATTGCGTTGGATCTGTAGATTACTTTGGGTAGTAAAGATATTTTAACAACATTGATTCTGCTGATCCATGAGCATGGTATGTTTTTCCATCTGTTTATGTCCTCTGCTATTTCATTCCTCAGTGTTTGTAGTTCTCCCTAAAGAGGTCTTTCACCTTCTTAGTTAAATATATTCCTAGGTATTTTATTTTCTTTGTTGCTATTGTGAAAGTTATTGAGTCTTTGATTTGGATATCAGCTTGACTGTTGTTGATGTATATGAATGCTACTGGTTTGTATACAGTGATTTTGTAACCTGAGAATTTGCTGAATTTTTTTTGTCAATTCCAGTAGTCTGTTGGCAGAATCTTTGGGATTTTCTAGATATAAGATCATACATCATCAAAGAGTAATAATTTGAGGAGTTCAATACCAGCCTGAGCAAGAGCGAGACCCCTCTCTACTAAAAAATAGAAAGAAATTAATTGGCCACCTAAATATATATAGAAAAAAATGAGCCGGGCATGGTGGTGCATGCCTAGTCCCAGCTACTCAGGAGGCTGAGGCAGAAGGATCGCTTGAGCCCAGGAGTTTGAGGTTGCTGTGAGCTAGGCTGACGCCACGGCACTCACTCTAGCCCGGGCAACGGAGTGAGACACTGTCTCAAAAAAAAAAAAAGAGTAATAATTTGACCTCTTCTTCCCCCATTTGGATACCCTTGATTTACTTCTCTTGTCTGATGCTCTGGTTAGGACTTCCAACACTATGTTGAATAGAAATGGTGATAGTGGGAAACCTTTTCTTGTTCCAGTTCTAATAGGGAATGCTTTCAATTGTTCCCCATTCGGTATGATGTTGGCTGTGGGTTTGTCATATATGGCTTTTATCATTTTTAGATAAGTCCTGTCTACGCTTATTTTGTTAAGTGTTCTTGTCATAAAAAGGTTCTCAATTTTTTCAAATGCTTTTTATGAGTCTATTGAGAGAATCATATTGTCTTTGTATTTACTTCTATTTATGTGGTGAATTACGTTTATAGATTTGCATATGTTGAACCATCCCTGCATCTCTGGGATGAAGGCCACTTAATCATGATGGATTATTTTTTTGATGACTGGCTGAATTTGATTTGCTAGGATTTTACTGAGAAGTTTTGCATCTACATTTATAAGGGATATTGGTCTGTAGTTTCTTTTTTGTTAAGTCCTTTTCTGGCTTTGGTATCAAGGTGATGTTGGCTCTGTAAAACATGTTGGGGAGGATTCCCTCCTTCTCAATGTTATGAAATAATTTCTGCAGAATAGGTACCAGTTCTTCTTTTTAGGTCTGGTAAAATTCAGGTGTGAAACTATCTGGGTCCAGGACTCTTTTTTTGCTGAAAGATTTTTTATTGCTGCTTCAATTTTAATACTTGGTATTGGTCTTTTCAGGAATTCTATTTCTTCCTCATTGAGCCTAGGGAGGCTGTGTGTTTCTAAGAATTTGTCCATTTTCTTTACATTTTAAAATTCATGTGCATAGAGATTTTTATAGTATTCAGAGATGATATTTTGTATTTCTGTGATATCAGTTATAATTTATCCTTTTTAATTCCTGATTGAGCTTATTAGAGTCCTTTCTTTTCTACTTTTGGTTAATCAAGTGAGAGACCTGTCAATTTTGTTCATCTTTTTAAAAAACCAACTTTTTCACTAATCTTCTGTGTAGTCATTTTATTATTGATTTCATTTAATTCTGATCCGATCTTCATTATTTCTTTTCTTCTGCTGCTTTGGGATTGGTTTGCTCATCCTTTTCCAGTTCCTTGACATGATTCATTAAATTGTTGATTTGTGATCTTTCTGTCTTTTGGATGTAGGCATTTATGGCTGTGAATTTTCCTCTTAGGACTGCTTTCTTTGTGTCCCACAGATTTCGATAACTTGTATCCCCCTTATTATTTAGTTCAAAGACTCTTTTGATTTCTCTCTTAATTTCCTCCTTGACTCCACTATTGTTCAGCAGTAGGTTATTTAGTTTCCATGACTTTGTGTAGAGATGATAGTTTCTGTTGGAGTTGATTTCTAATTTTATTCCACTGTGGTCTGAGAAGATGCACGATCTAACTTCTGCTTTCTAAAATTTGTTGAGACATGTTCTCTGGCCTACAATGTGATCAATCTTAGAGAATGTTCCATGGGCTGATGAGAAGAATGTATTTTCAGGGGTTTTGAGGTAGAATGTTTTGTAAATGTCTGCCAGGACCATTTGTTCTAGAGTTCTGTTTAAGTCCATTGTTTCTTTGTTTATTTTCTGTTTAGAGGATCTGTTCTGTTCTGTAAGAGGGTTGTTGAAGTCCCTGACTGTTATGGTGCTGCTGATTATCATTTTGTTTAGATAATGTAGGACTTGCTTTTTGAATCTGGTTGCACCTATGTTATGTGCATAAATATTTAGAATTGTTATGTCTTCTTGTTTAATTGTTCCCTTTACCATTAAATAATGACCATTTTTGTCTTCCTTCAGTTTTGTTGATTTGAAGTCTGATATGAGAACTGCCACACCAGCTTTCTTTTGGTTACCATTTGCATGGAATATTGTTTTTCATCTCTTCACCTTGAGTCTAAATGAGTCCTAGTGGGTTAGATGTGTTTCCTGGAAAGAGAAGATACTTGGCTTTTATTATTTTTTTAATCCATTCAACCAGCCTATGTCTCTTCAGTGAAGAGGTCAACCCATTCACATTTATTGAAAGAATTGATAATTGGGGTGGATTTCTGTTCTTCCTGTTGAGTAGAACTTTATTGCTCTGTTTAACCTCTTGAACCACTGAGGTAACTGGGCTCTGACCTTTAGCTTTTGAGGGTTTTTACGCTTGTGGACATCTACTGTGTTGATCCATGTGTAGTGCAGGTGTGAGTACTTCCTCCAGGGCATGTCTGGACTTGACAAATTCCCTCAGTGTGTGCTTGTCTGGAAAAGACTTAATTTCTCCATTAAATGTGAAACTTAGTTTTGCAGGATACAAAATTCTAGGATGGCAGTTGTTTTGTTTAAGAAGATTGAATATGGGGCCCACTCCCTTCTGGCTTGTAAGATTTCTGCTGAGAAGTCTGCTTTTATCCTGATAGGTTTTCTTTTGTAGGTCAGTTGTTGCTTACATCTAGCTACTTGTAGAATTTTCTCTTTTACTTTTGACTTTGGCCAGTTTAAACACTATGTGTCTTGGAGATGTTCTATTGGCTATGAATCTTCCCAAAGTTCAATGACTATCTTGTATCTGGATGTCTGGATTTCTGGCAATGCTGGGGAAGTCTTCTACAATAATTCCCTCAAATAGATTCTCTATGCTTTTAGCACTCTCTTCTTCTCCCTCAGGGATACCTATAATTAGTATGTTTGTTTGCTTCACACAATCCCATATTTCTCTAAGTGATTGCTCTGCTGTTATTGTTCTCTTCTCTGCCTCTTTAAATGATTGGGTTAGCTTGAGAGCCTAGTCTTTGAGCTCTCAGATTCTTTCTTCTCCTTGGTTTAATCTGTTGCTGAAACTTTCTGCTGCATTTTGAAGATCCCTGAATGATTCTTTCATTTCTTTAAGTTCTATTATATCCTTCCTAATTTTGTCAAGCTGTTCACTGATTTTTCATTAATTTCCTAAAATATTTTTGGGCTTCTTTTTGTTGGTTTTCAACTTTATCTTCAATTCCATTCTTCTTATTTGCCATTCATATTCTGAATTCTATTTCTGTCGTTTCAACAATTTCCTTGTAGTTGGAGTTCACCGCTGTAGCTCTGTTGTGATCCCTTGGGCGTGTTGATCTGTTTTGACTTTTTATGTTACCAGGGTTCTTTTGCTGGTTTCTTCTCATCTGAACCCTCTTTTCTGAGTTCTGGGTTACTAGGTTTGCAGGACTCCTGTTCCTTGTGGAGAACTCTCTAGATAGTTGTAGGATGTTCAAGTTGGGACCTGGACAATAGTCTCTTCACTGAGGCTGGCATTGTGGGGATGGCTTTACCCAGGGTCTCCCCACAGAGGTAACTGCAACAGCTGGATAGGGTTGTCATGAGTTCCCGGGTTATGGGTGATTGCTCAAAGCAGGTCACAGTATGCTGGTGGCTTAAGGCTGGTGCTGGTGGGGGGGGTCCCTGGAGAGGAATTGGACTTTGTAGCAGCTCTTTCAGCCCTAGTTTGGTGGTAGAGGCTGTGGGATGGGGTCTTTGAGTCCAAGTGCAGTGCTGGAGACTTGGGGATGGTGTCTCGGGTCCAGCAGGATTTCTGGAGGCACCGGGGCAGAACCTCAGGATCTGGCATGAAAACCTCAGAGCTGGGACTAGGAACACGCCATGGGCAGAACCTCTGAGCAAGGCCTCCGAGCCAAAAGTGGGGCTGTGCAGATGACAGCCTGATCTGACCTGCAGGGTGGGGTTGGGACCACGTAGGCGGGAGGCAGTTGGTCTGGAGGGCAGAGTCAGGGCGAGCAAGTGGCTGCTCCACAGGTGCTAGGGTCCCACGAATGCTAAGTCAGATGGGCTATTGTTGGGTACAGCAACCCAGGGAGCACAGGACTCTCCGCGCTCCTCTCAGAGCCTGCTCAAGCAGCCAACCTAAGCCTCTCAGTTCGGAGCCTGCTGCACTTCTGCATGAGAGCCTCTGAGCCAGGACTAGAGTAGAGCTGGAAGCAAACAAAGCCTCTGAGCAGGGCCTCTGAGCCAGAAACGGGGGCCATGTAGATGATAGGCTGACCCACCCTGGGGAGCAGGGTAGAGCCAGGCAGGCAGGAGGAGGCTGAGACCTAGAGGGCAAAGTTGGGGCCCAGCAAGCTGTAGGCTGCTTCTTAGGTACAAGGGTTCTGCGGATGCCAGGTCAGATGTGCAGAGGTCGTAGCTCTCCACATCCTACCCAGGACCCACCAAAGCAGTTGCCTAAGCCCTCACAGGACAGAGCCTGTTGTCCCCAGCATGAAAGCCTCCAAGCCAGGACTGGCGTGGAGCCAGAAGCAAAGCCTCTGAGCAGGGGCTCTGAGCTAGAAGCAGGGGGCATGTAGATGGTGGGCTACCTGACCTGGAGGCTGGGGATAGAGGCAGGCAGGCAGGAGTTGGCTGGGACCTGGAAAGTGGATTTGGGCCAAGTAAGCTGCAGGCTGTTTCTTAGGCACAAGGGTCTTGTGGATGCCAGGTCAGACGTGCAGAGGTCATAGCTCTCCATGCTCACCCAGAACCCACCAAAGTGATCCTGCTACTCTCTGGTCATTTCCCATGCCCCGGTCCTACTGTGCTCTAGGGGTGAAGCACCTGGCTTTAAGTTCCAGGGTATGGTTCAAGGAAGCCACAAATCAGTCCACCTCCCTCCTTAGCCCAGTGTAGACCTGATGTGGTACACCCAAGAGTTCAGGATGGCTTTAGCTGTTGCCTGATCCCCACAGTGCCTGTTGTCTAGTACAGTGGCTCTGTACAAACTCCAGGCATGTCCCCATCTGAGAAGGTAGGTGGTCAGTGAGGGTGGTAGGTGCCATCTTGCAGTTCAGTCTGTACTGTGCTGGCAGGGCAAGCACGGCACTCTTGCACTCTATTCTCCTACTGTGCTCCTCATGTTCTTTAATCTTTTTATATTTATCACACTGCCACCATTTTTTCCACACTAAGTGCCCCTTGTTGCTTCTCTGTGAATTCACAATGCTGCTTCTTGGTTGAGAGATCCATATGTAGACAGTTGGCTGCATCTTCCACTTTTTTTTTTGGGAGGAGTGAGCTGGCAGGCTGCCTCTAGTCGGCCATTTTTTTTCTCTGCAATAAAGTATTTTTAATAAAGATATGTACATTTTTTTTTTAGACATAATGCTATTGCACACTTAATAGATTACAGTATAGTATAAACATAACTTTCATATGCACTGGTAAACCAAAAAATTTGTGTGACTCACTTTATTGTGATGTTCATTTTACTGTGGTGGCTTGGAACAGGAACTGTAATATCTCCAAGGTGTGCCTGCAAACCCAGAAATGGGATTACTGGGTCATATGGTAAATACATAATTAATTTCACTAAGCACTGCAATGTTGCTCTTCTGAGTGGCATTAGTAGTGTATACACCCACCAGAAGTGCATGCGGGTTATCAATTCCCTCCATCCTAATGAAAACTTGATTTGACTATGATTTTTGCAAATCGATGGGTGCAAAGTATTTTCTCTTTTGCATTTATCTAGTTACTATTTCTGTTGAACAGCTCATTATATACTCACTAGTCCCTCAGTTTTCCTCTCCACTAGTTCCTGTTGGGTTTCCTGTGTTCTCTTATTGATTTGTAGGGTTATGTGGATATTACAGTCATTAATACCTTGTTGGTTTTAGATAAGGTGGCATAGGTGAGATTTATGCCCATTGTCCTAGCCTAAGTATTTAAACAACCTTCTTTTACTTCCAAATATGTCCTTAAATTTAGATGTTGCAAGTATCTTCTTCCAGTCTATGACTCTTCTCTTAATGTTGTCATTGGTGTTTTTATGCAGTCAAATCCACTAAGTTTTTGGATTATGGTTTGTGCTTTCGAGGTATTTTTAAGAAGTCTCTTTTTAATCCAGATTTGTATTATTGGATACTTAGGGTGTTCTGGCCATTTGCATTTTCAGAAAATGCCATATTGAATATCCTTTCATATCTCTTTGTTTATATGTGTGAGATTGTCTCAAGATATGTTTCTGTGTGACTGAGACTGCTATGTGCTAAATAGTTCCTGTCTCCTTTTCTTCAGTGCACACAATGGCTGGAATACATCCCACAGCCTCTTTTACAGTTGTTAACTGGGTGCCATGTGACTGGCTTCTGGCCAGTAGAATGTGGGCAGAAGTGATACGTGATGCTTCCAATCCTGGTTCATGAAAACTTCCCTCAGGGAATCCTCCAATGTTCTCTCTTCTGCTGCTTCTGGGCAGATGTATAGGACACAAGGGAGGGTTCAGAAACCCAGGGTGGTGGTGGTGACACCAGGTGGAAATACCTTGGGATCTGAGATCACTAGATGGATCCCAGAACACTACATTGGGATGTATGGGAGCACAGAAAAAAATTTCTGTACAGCTACTAATATTTTGGTGTTGTTCATCACAATAGTATATTAGTTGACAAACACATGCATAATTTAAAAATTACAAAATATTACTGAGAAAAACTAAATACAAGAGAAATTTACATTGGGTTTCTGAAGTGGAAAACAATACTGTTAAGATGTCACTTCTTCTGAAATTCATCTATAGCTTCAATGTAATCTCAATCAAAATCCAATCAAAATTCTTTTCTAGAAACTGACAAGTTGACTCTAAAATTTATATAGAAATATGAAGTACTTAGAATTGCCAAAACAACTTTGAAAAAGAAGGACAATGTTGGAAGACATACACTCAATGATTTTTAAGGCTTATTATAAATCTACTGTATCAGCATACATATCAGTATATATGTATCAGCATATAAAGAGACATATCTATCAAAGGGACAAAATAGAGACTCTAGAAATAAATCCACACATATATGATCAATTAATTTTTGAAAAAGATGCAAAGGCAATTTTGTGTAGAAGAAAGTCCTTTCAACAAACGCTACTGGAACAATTGATCATATAAAAAAACAAACTCTATCTTTAACTCACACCATGTACAAAAATGAAATCAAAATGGATTCTAAGTATAAACCCCAAATTTAAAACTTCTGTAAGAAAACATAGGAGAAAGTTTTACTGACTCTTGAGATTGGCAAAGATTTCTTAAATATTACACCAAAAGCAAGAACTATAAAAATGTACTATATAAATGGAACTTAACTCAATTTGTTTAAAAAAAGTTTCCTCTTCAAAAAACATTGCTATAAAAATAAGAAAGCAAGACTCTCATTGAGACAAAATATTGGCAAAATATATATCTAACAAAGAATCTATATATAAAATATATAATAAATTTTTACAATTTAATAAAGAGACAACACAATTTTAAACATATTTGAATGAATAGTTAGTTCATCAACGAAAATACATGGATAGGAAATAGGCACATAAAGAGAAACTCAACTTCATTAATCACTAGGGAAATGCCAGTTAAAACAACAAAGGTATAACTGTAGACACTCACGAGGGTGAATAAAATTCAAAAGACTGTTCATGTCTAAGTTTTGGTGAGGATACAGAGCTACTGGAACTCTCATACAGTGCTGGTGGCAATGTAAAAGGGTACGATCATCTTAAAAAGCGGTTTCACAGTTTCTTAAAAATATAAACATATACCTACAATATATCCACCTACTTTACTCTGTTTTAGGCCATTTTCTTCCACTATAATAGAATACTACACACTGGGTAATTTATAAAGAAAAAAAGTTTATTTGGCTCATGGTTCTGGAGGCCGGAAAGTTCAAGAACAAGGTGTTGCCATCTGGTGAGGGCCGTCATGCCACATCATAACATAGCAGAAAGAATCACATGGTGAGAGAGGATAAAAGTGTGTTGGACAGAAAAAGAAATGAGGACCAAACTTTTATCCTTTTATTGGGAGCCCACTCCCACAATAACTAACCAACTTCTGAGATAATGGCATTAATCCATTCATGAGAGCAGAGTTTCATGACCTAACTACCTGTTAAAGATCACACCTCCCAATATTGGCAATTAAATTTCAACATTAGTTTTGGAGGGAATATTCAAACTATAGCATCTTGCCCAAGTCCTCCCCAAACTAATGTCCTTCTCACATGCAAGATACATTCATTCTATCCCAGTAGCACCAAAAATCTTAACTTGTTCCAGCAATAACGGAAAAGTCCAAAGTCCAGAGTCTCAGCTAAATCAGATATGGGTAAGACTCAAGGCACAATTTATCCTGAGGCAAATTCACTCCAGCTGTGAGCTTGTGAAATTAAAACAAGTTATCTACTTCCAAAATACAATGCTGAGACAGACATAGACTAGACATTCCCATTCCAAAAGTGAAAAATAGTCAAGAAAAGAAGGGTAGCTTGTCCAAAGTAAATTGAAAACCCAACAGGGAAACAGCATTAAATCTTAAAGCTAGAGAGTAATTTCCTTTTATTCCATGTCCTGCAACCTGGGTACACTGAGGTGGGGGATGGGCCGCCAAGGCCTCAGGCAGACCTGTCCCTGTGGCTTTGCTGGGCTAAGCCCACACTTCAGCTCTCTTGGGTTGGAACCTCTTGCCTACAGCTCTCCTAGTCTGACGTTATACACTGGTAGCTCTACAATTCTGGGGTCTTGATGGTGGTCCCATTCCCATGGCTCCACTAGGCATTGCTCTAGAGAGGACCCTCTGTGGAAACTCCAACTCCATATGTCCTCTCAGCATTGCCCTAGTAGGGCCTTTCTGTGGGGGCTTCACATGTGTGGCAGGTTTCTGCCTGGGTCTTCAGGCTATCTGCAACATCCTTTAAAATCTAGGTGGAGAAAGCCATGGCCCCACAGCTGTTGCATTCTGCATGCCTACAGATTTAACAGCATGTGGACACTGCCGAGGCGTACTGCTTGCACCTTCCAGAGTGGTGGGTTGAGCTGTACCTAGGCCTGTTTGATTCATAGCTGGGGCAGAAGAAGGGCACTTCTCTGGACTATAGAGAGAAGAGACCCAAGGTGGCTCTGGGCAGCAGGTCTTAGAAAGTCTGTAAAGGGCACTCCAGGCCTATCATCCCCTGAGAGCATTCTTACCTCCTAGAGCTCTGGACCTATGATGAGAGGGACAGCCTCAGAAGGCTCTGAAATGGCATTGAGGGTCTTTCCCCCATTGTGTTGATGAATAGCACCTGGCTCCCTTCCAACCACATTAATCTCTTTAGCAAGTAATCACTTGGCTACACCCTTGGTATTCTCTCCTGTACATGCTTTTTTATGCTTTATATGGCCAGGCTGTGAATTTTCCAAATTTTTCATTCAACTTTTCTTTTAATTATAAATTTCATCTTTAAGACATCTCTAGCCTCTTTTATCTCACTGTATGCAGTTGAAAGTAGCCAGACAGCAGCTTGAATACTTTGCTTCTTAGATACTTCTTCTGCCAGATATCCTAGTTAATCACTTGAGAGTTCTACATTTCATAAAGCCCTAGTATAGGGACACAATTTTGCCAAGTTCTTTGCAACTGTATTACAAGGATGACATTTACTCCAGTTTCCATCACCTACCTTGTTCCTCATTTCTGTATGAGACCTCAGCAGAATGGCTTTTACTATTCATATTTTTACTAACATTCTGATCATGACACTTAATCAATCTCTAAGAAGATTCAGCCTTTGCCTACAACTCTCCTCTTCTTCTGAGCCCTCATCAGAATCATCCTTAATGTTCCATTCACAATAATACAGGCTTTTTCTAGCCTGCTTCTTCAAATTCTTTCAGTCTCTACCCATTACCCAGTTTCAAAGCCCCTTCCACATTTTCAGGTGTTTGTTTAGCAACAATCCCACTTCTCAGTACCAATTTTCTGTCTTAGTTCATTTTCTGCTGCTATAATAGAATACCACAGACTCAGTAATTTATAAAGAAAAGAAATTGATTTGGCATATGGCTTTGGAGACGGTGATGTCCAAGAGCATAGTGCTGGCATCTGGCAAGGGCTCTTTTGTACAGTGTCATAACATGGCAGAAGGGATAACATGGCAAGAGAGGGTAAGAGAGGGTGAGAGCAGTGAGACAGACAGAGAAATTGGGGCCAAACTTCATCCTTTTATCAGGAGCCCACTCCCATGATAACTAACCCACTGCTGAGATAATGGCATTAATTACATGTTAAAGACCTCACCTCCTGATGTTTGTTACATTACCAATTAAATTTCAGCATAAATTTTGTAGGAGATATTCAAACCATAGCCCACTCCTAGGTATTGTTTGCCCAATGTAAATAAAATCATGTGTCCTCACAAAGCCTTGAATACAAATCTTCATAGCAGCTTTATATGTAATAGCAAAAATCAGGAACCCTTCAATGCTGATAGTATAAGTTCATTCCAGTCTAAGAGTCAGCACGCCAGTAACTCAAAAGAACTGATGTTTCAATTCTAGTACAAAGGTAGGAAAAGGCGAATGTCCCAGCTCAAGTAGCAAGGCAGGAGGGCCTCTTATAGCTGGAGGGTCAGCCTTTTTGTTCTATTCAGGCTTTCAATGGCTTGGATGAGGCCCATCACATTAGGAAGGACTATCTGTTTTAATTAGGCTACAGATTCAAATGTTAATCTCATCCAGAAACAGCCTCACAGACACACTCACACAAATAATGTTTGACCAAATATCTGGGCACACTGTGGCCCAGTCAAGTTGACACGTAAAATTAACCATCACAAGTCTACCCCTTGTCCACTTGGCACCCATATATATCACCTTAAACCATATTTAATCTCCAAATGAAGATAATAACAATGTCATAATTATAATTAAATTGATATAACTATCCTGCATATAATTGAAAATGCAATAACCCCTTCTCCAAAAGAGGAGGTAAAGCCCTTCAGGGACGTTTACTTTTCTCCTTAGTATCCCATAACTTAAATACTATGATGTAAAATTAATAATACTGAAACACTATGAGATAAAATTGATACATCCTATGATACATGATAAAGGAATAAGAAAGAAAACAAAGATATAGATATAGATATATACACAAATATACTAATAACAAAATAAGGAGGAAATACACATGATAATTATAGTCCTCATTTCTGTAACTGGTTGTATAGTCATGACCAGTATTTAAAACTACCTTCTTCCACAACCCATTCTGTATTCTCTTTGCCTTCAGAAAGCACCTAAGCTGGTCCTCTTGTTTACCTTGTGGGTGACCCAAAACCTCATTGCCAAAGGGTCTGGGTCATTAGTCATCTTACTTGGATTGGGTTGTTGTAGTACTCTACTGACTTTAATTATCAAGTGTTATTAGCCGGGCGTGGTGGTGCATGCCTGTAGTCCCAGCTACTCGGGAGGCTGAGGCAGTAGGATTGCTGGAGCCCAGGAGTTTGAGGTTGCTGTGAGCTAGGCTGACACCACGGCACTCTAGCCCTGGCAACAAAGTGAGACTCTGTCTAAAAAACAAACAAACAAAAAAAAACTATCAAGTGTTGTAATACTAAGAGAAGTCCTAAGAGATCTCTTATATTACAGACATACTCTTACTTACCTTCATTGAGGATTAGTCCAGTTTACCCTTGGTAGTCAGAATCAATCACCCCAGCCAGCACATAACTGCCTTTTTGATTATTGATTCAGAGTCATATGGCATGCAACATGGCCAGACTTCTAGTTCAATGGTATCACTCTTGTGTCCCCTAAAGGAAGCATTCCTCCCTTTGGAACTAGGATCTCTAGGCTAGTAAAGCTTATGATCACAGGAACAGGAAGCAAAACTTCCTGTAATACTAGAAGTAATAGTGAGTGATTATTACTATCCTTTGACTCCTAGACCCATGAACCCTGGCTTGGGAGAAACAGTACCATATATTGGATGGTGATTCAGATCATATAGAGCCTTCTGGAGAACACTGCCTCAGCTCTGTAAGGTATTGCCATATAGCTGGCACTATAACTGAGTCTGCAAAAAGCCATTCCACTATTTATTAAGCTATCTGGTTCAGGGTAGTAGGGAACATCGTAAGACCAGTGAATTCCAGGAATATGGGCTTGTTGCTGCACTTCTTTTGCTGTGAAATGAGTTCCCTGATCAAAAGCAATACTGTGTGGAACACTATGCTGGTGGATAAGGCATTCTGTAAGTCCATGGATAGTAGTTTTGACAAAAGCCTTGTGTACAGGGAAGGCAAATCCATATTCAGCAAAAGCATCTATACCAATAAGAACAAAATGCTGCCATTTCTGTGATGGATGTAGTCCAATGTAATCAACTTGCCACCAGGTAGCTGGCTGATTACCTCAGGGAATGGTGCCATATTTGGAACACAGTGCTGGCAGCAAGTGCCCTATCTCTGCTGCAGCAGATAGGGCACTCAGCAGTGGCCATAGTCAGGTCAGCCTTGGTGAGTAGAAGCCCATATTGCTGAGCTCACTCCCGTCCCTGTCACATGGCCACTTTGTTCATGAGCCTGTTGGGTGATGACAGGGTGGCTGGGTAAAGAAGCTGACCGGTATCCACAGGACAGGTCACTCTATCCACTTGATTATTACCATCGTACTCTGCTGAAGCCACACTTTGGTGAGCATTCATATGGGATACAAATATCTTTACATTTTTTGCCCTTTCAGAGAGGTCTATCCATGTATTTCTTACTCAAATTTTCTTATCACCAATTTTCCAATCATATGTCTTCTAAGGCCCTGATCATCCAACCAAACCATTGGCCACTGCCCATGAATTGGTATATAATAATATTTCTGGCCATTTCTCCTTCAAAATAAAGTGAACAACCAGATGCACTTCCAGGAGGATTTCCCTTCATCACTTCCCTTCAGGGATGTCCTAGAAAGGGACTGCAGTGCTTCAGCTGTCCACTTTCAGGTGGTTCCCACAGATCATGCTGAACCATCTGTAAACCAGACCCAACTCTGAGGTCAGGGCTAGTTTTGAGTGGAAACTTTTCCTTTTCCTTACCACCCAGTCTATGGTATATTGCTATGGCAGGCTGAGCTGACTAAGGCAATGCCCAGTTGAAATTTATTCCAAGAATGCAAGGTTAGTTCAACATCCAAAAAACAATTAATGTATTATACCATATCAGTAGACTAAAGGACAAAATCACACAATCATAACAATAGATGAGAAAAAAGCATTTGACAAAATTCATCACACCTCCATTATAAAAACATTGAACAGCTCGGAATAGAAGGGAACTTCCTCAACCTGAAATGTCTATGATAAACCCACAACTAACTTTATACTTAAGGGTGAAAGACAGTATATTCACTCTGTCACTTGTATTGAATATTGTACTGAAGGTTCTAGCCAGGGCAATTAGGCAAGAAAATAAAATTAAAGCATACAGACTGGAAATAAATAAAACTATTTCTGTTTGTAGATTTCTATTTCTATTTTGACATGTTCGTGTGTATAGGATTGTGTTTATAGGAAGTCCTAAGAATCCACTAAAAAACTATTAGAACAAATAAATGAGTTTAACCCTTTGCAGTATACAAGATCAATATACAAAAATCTATTGTATTTCTATACAGTAGCAATGAGTAAACTACAAGTGTAATTAATAAAACAATTCTATTTACAACCATCAAAAGAGATGAAATACTTACGAATAAATTTAACAAAAAGAATGTAAAACTTATACTCTGAAAAATCGCACATCACTGCAAGAAATTTAAATATACCTAAATAAATGGAAAGATACTCCGTGTTCATGGATTTGAAGATTTAATATTGTTAAGATTCAATGTTCCCCAAATTAATCTACAGATTCAATGTAATGCCTATCAGAATTCGGGCTGCTTTTTTTTGAAAAATTGACACGTTGGTCCCAAAATTCAAATGAAAATGTAGGGAGCAAGAATAGCCAAAACAATCTTAAAGAGAAAAACAAGGTTAAAGGACTAACACTTCCTGATTTTAAACTTACCGCAAAGCTATAGTAATGAAGATAATGTGCTTCTGGCATAAGGATGGGTATATAGGTCAATGGAATAGAGTTGAGAGTCCAGAAATAAATTGATCTTCAGCAGACTACCAAGACCATTCAATGGTGGAAAAAAAAAAGTTGTTTTTTTTTTTTCCTGCAAATGGTGTGGGGAAAACTGGATATTCACATGCAAAAGAATGAAGTTGGATTTCTACCTCATGCCATACACAGTAATTAACTCAAAATTAATCAAAGACCTAAGTGTAAGTTCTAGAACTATAAAACTCTTAAAGAAAACATAGGTGTAAGTCTTTGTGACTTTGGATTTGGCAATGGTTTCTTAGATAAAACACCAAAAGCACAAGCAACAGAAGAAAAAATGAATAAATTGGACTTCAGCGAACCTAAAAAGTTTTGTGTTTGAAGGGACACTGCCAAGTAAGTAAAAAGGTAGCTTACAGAGATGAAGAAAATATTTATAAATCATGGATCTGATAAGTATTTATAATCCAAAAGGAACTAGATAAAGAAGTCTTATACATTTGACAATAAGACAACCCAATTAGAAAATGAACAAAGCATTTGAGTAGCTATTTTTCCAAAGAAGATATATAAATGTCTAAAAAGTACATGAAAAGGTACTCAGTATCATTAGTCATTAGGAAAATGCAAACCAAAACCATGATGAGATACCACTTCACATCCACAAAAATAGTTATAATCAAACAAATGGAAAATAATATTGGGGGAGGTTGTATAGAAATTGGAACCCTCATTTATTGCTGATGAAAATCTAAAATGTTGCAGCCATTTTGAAAAATAATTTGGCATTTCTTCAAAAAGTTAAACATAGAGTTACCATATGACCCACTCAAGAGAATTGAAAACTTATGTTCACACAAAAATTTGTTCACCAGTATTCATAGCAGCACTACTCATAATATGTATAAAATATATATATACAATTCATTTATGGTATGTGAATTATATCTCAATTTTTAAAATTCAATACTCTCTGTACTTGTATAACCACACACTAAGACTTGAGCACATCCTGGGAAATGGGCGGAAACTGGCTTTGTGATGCTCTTTCTTGGTGCTTCTGTTATTAATCAGTTGGGTTAAGATGTTCCTAGCATGTTCAAGCAATCTCCTCAGAGACAAAGTCTCTGCTTCACCCAAGCTGTTATTGTCTTCCCCCACCAATCTCTGAGAGGGGCTTTCAGGCTCACTGCTGTGCCCCTGTGGCTAGGAGTGTGGTCAGCCTTTTATATGTCAACTCTCTTGCCCTTTTGGTACCAGCACCTTGTGAGTGTGTCCACAGTGGTGACCAAAAGAAGAGAGACTGTTCCTGATGTGATGAGCTGATTTCCTCTTTTTAATGGGACAGGATGGGGCCTCCCTCCTCTGAGCCTGGGTGGTTGACTGTCGTGGAGGGAAGTAAGTGAATGCCACATTCTCTCCATTTTACCTGCACAGGTAGCGTTTGGCCTAAATATTGCCACTCGCCTTAGACCCTGTGCTCTGTCAATCGAGGCCACAGGAAACCTCTGATACTGGGGAATGTTTCCTGCAGATACTCATGTTTTGGCTTCTAGAAAAAGTAATGAAAGGAATCTCTGAAATGAATAATCCTTCATATCCAGGTATTTTAAGCTCCTCCGAGTCAAAGAGACAATCTTTTTATGTTTGGGAAATCATAGTTGGAGTAATATCTTGAATATCCTGAATTCTTCTAAAAGCTTTCCCTTCAGAAATTACCCTAAATTGCAAATCAAAATCAAAGATCCAGAATGCCATCAGGGCCTAAAGGTTTTATCACTCACTGAAATTGATCTATTAATTCTCATTTTTCCTTGTTTTTTAAATCCTGTCTTTACTTAACTAGACTTTGATCTTTTCTGTATTTGTTCTATTTGAATGTTTTTCTTCTTTCTCATCTGTAACAAAGAAGAAACAAGTAGTCTTAAATGATTTACTTGCTACTGTTGTTGACATTAGATCTCTTCAATTATTTGGCATTTTATTTCTGAAGGGTGAATAGATGAAGTTAACTTTAGTCTCAATGACTAATAATACTTACTTCTTCTGAAATGATGTTAGAATCTACACCTAAATGAGTAACACTCACAGGAAGAAAAGTAAGTTACCTAGATGTTAAATGATCATTTAGGTAATACATAGTTACTCAAAATGCTCTCCTATGTATTGAAATATTTATGTAGATGTCATTATGCTGTTTCAGAAAGATCACTTTATTATGAGGTGTGGCAAATATTTATAAGGCAAAGCTTTTCAGCATATCTACCCTGGCTCTACTAAAACTTCATGGGTCACTTTCTTAGTAATCAACAAATGTTTTATTAAATATTTATGGAAGATGATGAGAATAATTTTGAGACGGTAACATGCTCTTCTTGGGGATCCACGGATGGCTATTCTACTACTGATATACCAGTAGAGGTGAGGAAAAAAATGAGAGTAATGACTTCAGTCACAGTGTCCTGCCTCCTCCAGTTTTATTTCTCCAAGTTAAAGGCCCCCTCTGTTTTCTAGCCACACCAGTATCAATTTTTCATTTATTTTGCACTTTTGAACACAATAGTAGGATTTCATGTATGGCTTTAGCAAACTACTTAAATCAGAATTTAAGTAAATTCTCCTGTAAAAATGAGGATAATAATACAGAAGCAAAGTTTGAGATGACAGTGTTTATAATGTTTCTTGAGATCTGTAGATGAAAAGTAGGTGTTGATATTATAATAGTAGTGTAATATGAATTGTTTTTGAGCCTCTGCGTCCTCAGAGTCAGGTTTAAAGAGATCTCAATCTCTTTCTTGTGGGCCCAGAATGCTTACAAAAATTCTCAAAAGTAAACCAGTTCCTTATTTAAAAACTTGAAAGATAAGAACCCCAGAACATTTATCAAGAAGTAGTTCAAGAGAGAGTTGGATTTTTTTTCAGTCTTATTTTGCAGAGGATTTCGAAATGGAATTCAAACTTCAAAGAAGAAATATTTCGATATTCCAGAACAGAATCATTGCTACCTTAAAGAGTAGACTTGTGAAATGGCAGGAAATCAAGACTATTAACGGGAAAATAAAAACAAAATATTAATATGATGTCAAGTTTATACTTATGTAGAGCTGTAAGGCTTAGAAAGCATATTTATATATTAACTCAGTCGATCCTCACAACAACCTTCTGGGATAGTTGAAGCAAAACCTGTGTTTTACGTGTCAGGAAACTGATATTTAGGGAGGCTAACTAACTGGTCCAGGATTGCATGCTGGTATATTATTGATGTGGGATTTGAACTCATCTTCTGATTCTTGGGCAGTGATTATTCTGTCTTTTAGAAAGGAAGATAGAGCTACTGCTTTGCCATTGGCTGGTTTCAGGGATATCAAAAGATAAAAAAAGAAAGAATTATTTCTGACAGTTTGCTTTATGATGGTCAGTGAAAATAAATTGGTCCACACTATTCCAGTCACCTGCTTCTTTTGCATTAATTTTGGCCAAGAGAAGACCTAGCTCCAGAGAGGAGAAGGACCTGCTTTTAAACCTTCATTGGATTGTCTAAAGTCACTTACAGAGTATCATTCCTGTCATTTCTTACCTGGCACTTTCTCTTTTTGGGGGATAATTCTGTATTTACACCTCATTCTTGGTACAGGATAGTAAACAGGAACAGAAGGAGTAGGGGTGATAAGTGTGAGCAGGTGCTGGGGACGCAGTGAGCTCGGCCACAGCTCATCTGCATGGGAAGATGACGAGCTACCTATCCTTTCCTAAAACTCAACCTCCCAAAATGTTGACGTTTGGGGACAAATGATTGTTGAATTAAAAATGGAGAGATGGGGACAGGACGGCCAAGCTAAGACAGGTTCAGATATTTACCTATTGGTTTACTTGTCCCCAAAATTAACACTTATACACAAGCTAGATGAGTGGGGGCCCTTGTGCATGGTCACACCAACCACCTTATGGCTTACCTCTAGACAAGTGAATTTAACATTTCAACGAAAATAGATGACAGAATTCTGAGGTTGGTATAAGTTTTTTCACTTAGCTTAGGTCACCAAAGGATGGGCTCTAAATATTGATAGGAAAGGGAAGGGTTAATGAAGCATAGTGTATTGAAAACAAAAAGCAATTTAAAAGTTTCCCCAGAGGAGTTACCCCTTTCTAGGGCATGTTAAACTCTCTGGGGTGCCATATGCTGTCTGAAAAAAAAGTAATATACCAAACTACAGAAAATGAAGTTTTATCAAATCTTTTTAGCCGAAGAGGATCTTCAGAAAACAGTGAGGAATCATTTGGGCAGAGTGGCTTTAGTTAGAGAAGTCTGAGAAAGCCTAAATAAAAGGAGTCAGCAATTCCTAGAGGGAAAACAGTTTGTGGGAAGCAAGGATTATCCCAACTAAAAGGCTAATGAAAACTGGTAGCTAAGGGACTTGTGTTTGACAAGGAGATTGTCATTGTTGACAGGGATGACTGGCAGGGTGGAAAAGTGAGGAGGATAAAGCTGCACAGAAAGACTTCAGAGGAAATTTGACTCCTCTAAAACCACAGGTGTGAAGCTAAGTGAAACCGGCAAGTAAAAGTTGGTGTTGTTTGTCAGGATCTAAAGTTCTACATACTTCGAGTTTGAAGTTTAGGAGTTTAAGTGGACTATGTGAGAGAAGTTGGGACATGGAAGGCCAGGACTCGGAGCACTCTTTTCTGCCCCTGAAATGACTTCTTAGACTTTATTTTTAAATGTGTTCTACAGTACTCTTTAGAGCTCAAAGACAGGCCAGCTTCTTTCTCTACCAACCTAGCCTGTTTCAAATCACAGGCTACAAACGGGCCTTCTAACCCATCTCTCAATGGTCGTTTATTGAGTGCCTGTTATGTCCAAGATGATGAGCTTGGTGTGTGTGAACATATAAAAGTGTTTTAATATATGGTCCTTGCCTTCAGAGATCTCATAATCAATGAAAAAATACAACACAATGAATTCAGCCTGAAGATGAATTATTCTCAACTAGCACTATGGTAAAAAGTAAAACATAAATGCCAACTTAGTAGTATAAACATTAAATTTTATAAAAATTTAGAAGTGAGAGCTACAGGAGTTGGAGAAGCCTTTTTGGGACAGGTAGAAGTTGAGTTCCATCTTTAAGGCTGAATGAAATTCAGACAGCCTGGGTGAGGGTGCGTGGGAATGAGGAGATGGATAGAAAGGGTAGGGGAAAGGAGAGGGACACTCCACAGGGGCAAAGAAACTACTGGAGCAAAAGGAACTAGGGACTGAATTTAATAACCCTGAGATGTACCCTTGGAGAAAAGCACACAGTGGAAATTTGTAGTTACTATTTTTGTTTGGCTCTTGAAGCTAAGCATTTGGGTTTGCTGGGGCCAGTGTTTTAAAGGGGTAGGCTCTGACCTGAAGTGAAAAATAGAATGGACTCTGGGGGCACCAGACCTAGGGCTGTACCCTGGCTCTGCCATCTATTATTGGCATGATCTCCAAAAAATTCACCTCTTCATGCTTCAGGCTCCTAATTTTTAATTGGGGATAATATTAGTATGTAATTCATAGGATAGTTCTGAGGTTTAAGAGGTAAAGTATTAATATGCTTATCATAGTGCTTGGCACATAAAAGGAACTCAATACATCTTTATTTTTATAGTAATATAATAATAAATAACATTAATACCAATACTGATAATAACATTTCAAAGCCAAGTAAGCATCATGAAATTTTTCATGTGTACATGACCATAGAGGAGATCTTCAGAACCTGTTACTTTCTAATATCCAAGAAAGATGGAGAAAAGAAAACAATAGCTTTTTTTTTCTTTACTAGAATGAGGAGATGAAAAAATTTAAGACAGTCCATGTCACCCTTGGTTGTTCTCTGCCACTCCCCCCAGGTCCACAGTGGCATCTGCTGGGGTCCCAATTGTCTCCTCTTTGGATCACCAGAGAATTACCGTTCTAGCAAGGGCTATGGGTCCCAACTCGGGCAAGGATGGAGTAGAATACTTTCCTGCTCCATCATTTTATGGGCAGGTTTAATACCCAGCACCCTCTATTTATAATTAATGTTAGGCTGTTTATTTCTTGTTTCTCATTTTAGCAGGGTAAGCAAGTCAAGGCAGGCCACTTTCTAGCAGATTGTGAGAAGATAGATCTCAGCTTTAGCCTGACTGTGGGTCTGATGTGGAGAGAAGAGAGTCAAAAGGAAATATTCTGTGGCTTTCTATATGACTGAAAGGCAGCGAGGCTGTTGTTTGCTATAGCAGCCAATTAAAATGAGTGACATTCTGGGCCACTGAATGTGAATAGGTCCATGTGGAAGTGTGGTGACCAAAGTTGAGTCATAACTTGAGAGGAAACCAGTCTTACCCATGTTTTTTTGTTCTTTAGTGGAGACCCTTAGTAAGCTCTTCAAAGACAGTGGCTTTCTACAAAAGGAGAGCTATAGTAACCGTTGGCTGCAGCAAGTGGCTCTTCTCGCTCTTGTGCTGGAACAAGAACCAACTGTGAGAAGCCTGGGTTTGTCTCCTTTTGGTGTGGTTAATGTTGGTGGGAAGTTTCTTATAGGTCTCTTCATGTATGAATGCATGTGGTCTTGGTCTTGGCTAGGCCTTCAGGATCCTCAGTTGCTGTGACTGTGTGAGCCTGGCTAGCTTTGTCCAGACTAGCAGAACATAAACACCCCTGCACCCCTGAGGGAGTCTCCCAAAGCCCCCGTCTCTGTCCAGCTTGTGGCTATGTGAGAGATCCATTGGTAGCTCTTTGAACATGAAGACTTGGTGACCTTGAGCCATTCCTAAAGTGTGACTTAAGACTTGGGGTGTTTTTGTGATTTCTCCAGGGCACTTTATGCGGCAACAGGAATACAGAGGACCTCTGTCTCAATGCTTGAACCTGTAACTTTGTCCCAGGTTTATTCTTCGGGGTATGACTGGTAATCTGAACTCTTAAAATTTTGAGGAGGGGCCAGTGTCTATGCAAGAGTAAATATTCAATTTGGACTGATTCCACTTTTTTACAGAGGAAATCGAGTTTTATGGGAACTGAAATAGACAATCCCTAACACCTCTCTAACCCAGAGTAAATAAAACAGCACTCATATTTTCATGTTAGAACAAGCCCAGCCACCTTGTTTTTGTCACTCTAACATTGTTGATATGATTTATCTAATTTGCAGATATTCTCAGATCAAAATTCTCCATGCCCAGTTATCTTTCTCATACAAATAAATCTTGCCCAGTGTTTTTCAATTAGTGCACTGAGGGAAGCATCATTTACAACACCTGCTGCCACTTTCCTCTTAGGCACTTAATTAAAAATTAGATTCAATGTGTGGAATGATACCTAAGTAATTCTTTCCAAGTTCTTTTGAAAAGCTCCCCGTTAGTACTCTTGCAGCCCAGA
Source organism: Lepilemur ruficaudatus (assembly GCA_963574885.1). Taxonomy (NCBI): domain Eukaryota; kingdom Metazoa; phylum Chordata; class Mammalia; order Primates; family Lepilemuridae; genus Lepilemur; species Lepilemur ruficaudatus. The sequence goes on along the minus strand of CAUYRT010037941.1, from coordinate 41,701 downwards.
AATGAACACCTGCCCTTCACAAAGGGGCCTCCATCCAGCATGCTAGTGAAGTAGGTACACAAGTAGAGTATTATTTCTAGGAATACTGTACTTGCACTTGTCTCCTTTTGCCAGGCAGCCAACTAATTTCTCAAAGAGAAACACTAGCAAACAATACCACTCTTTGCTGCCTCTTCGTGTTTTCCACCATGAGAGGATAAGAGGCTGTTACCTGCGCCAGCCTGCAGAGAGCTGCTGAGCGCTCTCTTGAAACAAAGTGGGAGCCGATCGATAATCCTTTATGGAAAACAGATACTTGTCTCAGCAACTGAAGTTCATACCCACAGTAAAATCCAACTGGTGTTCTGCTTTCGTATTTGAGGACACTTGCAGATCTGTTGAGAAGAAAAATCCATGTGAATAATGTTTTGGGTTCCACAGTTTAAACAAAGGAAAAACAAGTGGGCTTTCTCAGGATCTCAATGTCTTATTCTCTAAATCAACTCAGAATTGGCAAGAAGGCCAATAGAGAAGCCTCGAGGCTTCAAAAGGGAAGAGCATTACAGGTTCTGTCCCACACTGAGGAAGGACAGCAGGAAGTATCCCCTGACCAGGTATTTCACAAGTCCAAGGCATGATGAGTACAGTTTTACAGCTGCCTCTGCTCGTAAATAAGACCTCCATGGTAAATCATTTCCCAGGTAGAATTTACTTTTCCTCCTTAAGTAAAAATAGACTTAAAAAAAAAAATCCTGTTTCAGGGTGGTAAACAACTCCCTGAAGTAAAAGCCATCGAGATAACCTCTACAAAAGAACTTCTGTACTTGATCTCACATTGGTTCTGGCATAGAAATGCATCAACCTTAAGGAAAAAAAACTTAATTTATACCCCAAAATAATCTTAGCCAGAGGAGCTGATGTGCAGGTGAATGAAGAAGAAGGAAAAAGTCAAGTGCAAGATCAATTATAAGAATGGCACTTAGAAATTTTGGGTTCCTCTCACTCCTAGTCAGTTTTTTTTTTAAATATATAGATGCCTTGGGCTCATTATTCAACTATTGTCTCTCCACATCCAACCCCTCATTTATTTCTCTATTTCTACTAGTTCTAGTTTCCTGTTAGGCTTTGCCAATAGGGGATGCTGGAGGAAGACTATAAGCCTAGACGGGGAGAAAGTTCATTTTCCTCTCTGCAACCTCTGACTCATTTTTCTGGACGTTGCTTTCAGTATCACCAAGCAATACTTCACCAAGCAGTGGCAGTTCATTTCAGTAACAGCAGTTGATACCAGTTTGCAATTTTTCCAGAATTTACAGAACCCGTCTCATAGCACGCCCTCAGAGACACTGTCTTAGCTGCCAGCATCCCCTCCTTAGACGTCTGGACCAACCTCAAGGGCTCCACCACTGGCCTTAGGTACATCAGCACCAGCCAGCTGCCATGTCCCCTGGAGAGTCTGAATTATCCCCCACTGGGCCCATGCTCCAAGGTTCAAGGCACCAGTACTCTCAGAGCAGTGCCCCCTCTTCAGACATCTGAGTTTGGACCCTTTTTCCAAACTTCTAGATTCTCATCTCTTCCTTATGTTTCTAATTCCACAATAAATTAGTGTTCTCTTTTTGCATGTTCAGTAATCAGTACCTAGTAAATAATTCCTTGTATTCATTATATTAAATTCTATTATGCCATTGGTATAATTTGTCTTTTGACTGGACTTAGATTGGTAAAATAGGAGTCCTTTTCTTGACCTCACAGCTATCTCAGTTGGATGTTGACTAGATCTTGCAAGGTATAGCTGGAGTCAGCCTGAGAATGGTGCTCTTTGAATGGGAATGTCTTGTTGCTGTTTATTCCCTGGACCTAAAAGACCAGTGTTGATTATGAATTCTTACCCTGGGGGTCTAGAAAGATGTTGGAGATCTTCTTAATAGCTGAGTTAGCTGCGCATAAGATGGAATAGGGAACTTTTTAATTGATAAGAAAGATTTAGGCTCCATTTTCTCATTCTAAGTCTCTATGGAAAACTGAAATGTCAGAGGGGTTCTTTTTACTCCAGGCTTCAGATATTATAAAAATAATAGATGTGAAAGATTTATAGCATTAGGCAAGGGGAAAAGGTCGATGGGTGTCAGTGACATAATTAAAGTTCTCAACGTTAGAAACCCCTTTTGTAAGCTGGGACACCTAAAGCCTTGGCAAATATCCATACCCGTTAGCCATCTGCATCACTACTGACTATGTATATCTATTGAAGGATTTAATGAATCATAGACATATGATCACTGCATGGAAAAAAAGTGTGTTGCGCCCAGCATACTGTTTTCCATAAAGAAAGCATAATTGAGAAATGCAAACATGTGGAAACAGGCTACAAAAATGCAGCAAATTAGTCCTTATTATCCACTCATCCACACAGGAAAGTTTTAAAAGGTAATAAAGTACTACATTCTTAAAATTGGCACTTTAGCCTCACTGTTTTAGAGTAAAATATATAGTACTGGATAACCACCATGCATCTAAGCATTGTTTAGCCTTCAACTACCTTTCAATTCAAGAGGCATTTCAAATCATGCTGTCACCTGTTCCCAAGTTTTCCACTGCAGGTTACCATCCCAAAGTACCTCATTAAAATAAATGAAAACAAATAGGATTATTCTAGGGAAATGTCACTAATGCTATTATAAAGTAAGAATGTTTTGGCACCATTCAATAAAGCTGCAATTCTAAGTCTTAAGTGTAACACATGGAAATTTGGATGACATCTCAACTCATTAGTTCTTCTGTTCCATATTTGTGCTTGAGCTTGGAATAGATGATAATGTACTTCTGTACAATCACAACATCATAAGGGCATTGTTTTCTCTAATGAACAATGATGCAACTCTATGATTCCATTATCCTTATTTGTCAGGTATCCTGCTTATTGTAATTTCTGAGCACAATGGACAACACTGTAATTTATGGATATACCCACACCAGAGTCAAGCCTACATACCTTTTAGAGCAATTTTTCTCAAGTTGCTTTCTAATTTTTCAGTCTTCGTTGAGAAAGGAGTTGTGCTAAAAACCTGGATGAACCATGTGTACTCTGTCTAGATTTTTTAACCATAAGCCTATTTGAAATTTATTAACCCTTTTATGAGGTCTAGCCTACGAGAGAGAGAGAGAGAAAGAGAGAGAGAAGACATGGGCCAAAAGCAGAGATGAACAATCAGAAGCAGAGATGACCTATCAGAAGTGGAGATGATGTACTGTCAGAAAAAAGGCACAGGAACTTATTTGCCTGACTCAGGGGCACCCCGAATCCAACATAGATGAGCTGATGCTGGTTGTGAAGTGATCCTTGGAATGCAATTTAAAAGCTTGATATATAACCCAGCATGCCATGACCACTGTGTGCCGTGACATGGTGCACAACTCTACCCCTGCAGTTTGCCACCCATTCTTCAGCCAGACGTACAGGAAACTGAGAATCAAAGCACCCAATGTGGTCATATGTAAACTGCACATCTGACGCTGGGGAACAACAGCTTTTTAAGCACAGGACTCACCACCAGAGTGACAGAGACCCTAAGAAGTGAACAGAAAAATGATGGTTTCTGACAACTGAGAACATATGCTGTAGCCACGGAAGGGAAAAGTTTGCCGTTAGTTTAGAAAACTCCTATTTAGATCTGACTGAAGTCTGGGAAATAAAGTTAAATTTTACAAGTCTTTCTTTAAGTTGTTTATTTCTTTTGAATGACCATCTGATGGTGTTTCTGCCTTACCAGTGTTGAGAGATTTAGTACCTTCCTCTCCATTAGATGTGCCTCCATTCATTGTATCTTAAAATTTTCTTTATTATCACTTGTAACACTGAGTAAGGTGAAGCCAAAAGACTCAGGTGGAAATGGAAAAGCATAGGGTAACAAACGCTCCTTTAACTAGCTCTTATCTAAAAATTCTTGTCTAAAAATCTAGACAAAAATACTAGCTCTCCTTTAACTACTCTAGTAGGTAATTTGTCCACATACCTAGTGTACCACCCACTAGGTATGTGGGCAAATTACCTATCACCTTTGATGTTTAATATTTCTGTCTTAAAGATGAGTATATAACATCTATCTTATAGAGTTGCTGGTTGATTGAAATGAGATTATATTTATAATGCATGAGACATATTGCTTAGCACATTCTAAGTGATTAGAAAATGTTAATTCCCTACCCCACTCCCTTTGCTTTTTTGTTACACTTTCAGGTATCTTACCAGCTTTGAAACATCTGGGCCTGAAAGTGATAGAGTCAGGTAACATAAATAGAAAATATAGTTTATAGCTATCTTGTGACTAGGTTAGCTCAAGTCATAGTAGAATGGGTTGGTTTTGGAAAGTGTTGGCTTTTCAGTCACTTTGGGGAGGCTACAAGAGGATAAAGAGTGCATCTTTCTACCTTGGAAATGCATTCCAGTTCCTGAGATCAGAACCCCAAACTGAAAGAACTTGAAGATGTTGGAGCATGGCAGGAAGGAAAGGAATGATGTGATTCTAGGACAAATATGTCTGTGCTCTCTGAGCCAAAACAGAATGTGCAGATTTATCCTAAGCCAGATCTGAATCTCAGAGGGCAGTTTTAGAAATTATAGTGCTCCTAAGGTCTTTAGAATTAATATGAAGTCTTAGGGTAACTATATGTCCTGATTTCCCCAGGATGATCCAGAATTATGTGTATTGTCTTAGCATAATTATTGAAAATGCTGTTTTGTTCTCTAAAGTGTCACAATTTGAATGGCAAATTATATGGTTTTTAATGCCACTGAGTACTTGGAAGCCTCTAAGCCTCCAAGTGTAAGTCACTAATCAAAGCAATCTATTAATATATTAGCTCCAGTGCTCTGCTATTGTCATCAGTGCTCGTGATAGCATTTTTAAATAAACACACACTTTCAGAAAGCTCATCCTTGAATAATACCTGAGCGTGCAGTAAAGAATTGTTGGGGATAGCTACATCAATGAATGATTCTACATTTTTAATAATCCATTCCTTTGGGGTCATAATTTACATATCTGACTCATTCATTTTCTCGCTTTCTCTCAAACTGCATATTTTTTTCATATACTTCTGAGCTCTCCATTCAACTGATTTATCTTTTTGTCCTTGAGCACTTATACATATTTATGTACCATAGCCTTATAAAGTCATGATATCTGATAAGATGTGTTTTTTCCTCAATGACAGGATGTGTTTTCTCCTCACCCAGTGTTATTCTTACTTGTTAAAAATTGATTGACCATACTTGTAAATTTATATATAATCTGTATTTTATTGCAATATCAAGTGACAGGCTCTTATTTACACTTTTCAAAGGAGGAATATCAAAGCCCTGTAAAATTTCCCTCTACTGGTTTAACCTGTTTCATCTTAGGATCTCAGGTTTAACTGTACACCTGTATTTGATTTTCCATATGTTTATACATGTTATGGATGGGTGATGAGATGTGCTTGTCTTTGGTGACAAGTGTTATGAAATAAAATTTCCTCCTAATTCAAAGCAGACTATTAACATGATGGTACAATCAAGACATTCATGGAAACTTAATGACAAAAACATTCCAGGAACTGCAGAAGGGCAGTCGTCTTTTCATTCCATGCCCATTAGCATGAAATCTCCTTTTGGCACAAGCCAGGAAGAATCAAGGTAGAATGATTAGTTTGATTATACCAGACTATAAAGGGATTTTCCCTGTTTAAATTACCCCAACCTGAGCTATTAAATATATATGAAAATTAATGATATTGACAGCCATTGTTATGGTCATGGTGTTTATAACAAAAATGTTCACATTAATAGAGAAGGGAGTGTTTATGTATAACAAGTCCATGCTGGTTGTCTTCCAACATCTTTGAAATGCTTCACAAATTGGGAGAACCTTAAAATTGCTAAAGTATCAGGGATAAGCCAAAAATGGGACTGTTGGGGTGCTGAGTCGTGCCCAGAATCAGACCTCCTAAGTCCCTAGAACTTTTCATGCCAAATTTCCCAAGTTGAATTGATTGGGTATGGTAGTACTCTTTAAGAAGAGACCTACTATCCGTGGATTTGCCTACGAAATCTACTAATTTCAATATAAATAAGTGTGCTTTGATGGACTACATATGTGGTCTAAGAGTGTACAGATGCAAGTTGAATGTACATATGATGTTAATTGCAACACATAAATAAATATGCCCTTCCTTTATCACCGTGGGTACAATGCTGGCTAGGACATAGATTTCTTTTTAGGATGGAGATAAGTATTCTTATTTGGCTTATGCACTCATTATCTATCTTGGGCTGCTCCAAATCTCTGTATTTCCACCAAAACAGAAATCTTACCACTCCACTCACTGACCATGAACCTTAACCTCCTACAAAAATAAAATCCTAAAAATGGAGTTGAGGACCTTTTCCTGCACTCCTTGACCTCATCTCCAGAAGAAAGAATAAGATACTGTTGTGGTAGTCTGAAGTCTCTACCCAGTAGGTCAGTTAATGTGCAAAGCCCTCATCTTTATATCATTTCCCCTACCCTATTCCCATGTTTCTTGTCTCCAGAGTAGCACTTCCTGCCTTGGCTGTGGAACCCTCAGTGATTCCTCCCCTCATTGTTGCTCTGCTGAATGAGGGTTGGAAGCCCCAGCCTGATGTTCATGGCTTCTTCTATGTTCCATTTATGGCACACATTTAAAAAATCAACCAAAATGTATCCAGCAGCTCCTAAGTGCCAGGCTCTGTGCTAGATACCTAGGCCACATAATCAAACAACACAAGAATCTTTCCAATTGCGAGGCTAACCTTCTAGCTGCTTCCCAGGGATCTCTGTCCCTCCATAGGGAACAGGTTGAGGAAGGCCAAGCTCTAGGTTAGCATTCTCCTAACAAAGGCAGGTTTCATGTCTTAGCCCAAAATCTCAATTGAGGAACTGCTGGAATTCAGGTGTATTGATACATTAACTAAAATTATATTCTCTTTCATCTTAAGGAAAATATGTCCAAGATAACATGAGTCAGTTTTCAGCTTTTATGATTTTATTGTTATATATATCTATGCTATTTCTTTTTGGTGTTTTGGACATTAGCCATCATTGTGGAACCATGTTTTCTGTACTTTACATCAATAGTTGGTGATAGCTGCTATAAAACTTGGATTTTAATTCCTTTGCAAGGCTTACAGTAGGACAGAAACTGCCAGATTATATCACAGACTCATTTGATGTAAAAGAAAAAATCCTAAATTTAATCCTCTCAAACTCTTAATTTTTACCTTCATGCCATGATGCATTTGGAGAGAGGGAAATTTGTTTGACTGAAAATATCTTTATTTAACCCTCTTTGTGGAAGGATAGTTTAATTAGGTTCACAATTCCAGGTCAACAGTTACTTTCCTTGGCACTTTCTTTTTCTTTCTCAATCAACTTTTCATGTTAGTTTTTAAAACATAGGTCAAATTCTTACTTGATATTCAGATTTCTCCAATTACTTCAAAAATGTCTTTGTAGTCAGTTTTTTTGAATCAGGTTATAAACGAGGTCCACTCATTGCATTTGTTAACTCACCTAAGTCCCTTTCAAACTTTAGCATTATCCTTTTTTTGTGCCTTTTTTTTTTTTTACTATTGAAGAAACCAGATCCTTTGTCCTATAGAATACCCCCATATTCTGGATTTGGTAAATTACTTCCTACTAGTGTCTTTTAACTTGTTCATCTAATCCTTGTATTTCCTGTAAATTGGCAATTAGATCTCGAGACTTGAGGATTTCCTTTAGGCAGAAAGGGAGCAAGATAGGCTTATCTGTGCCAGTGAGCAGAGGTCTACCCAGAGCCTCTATATCTTTCTTAATTGATGTGAAAATAGTTCACCTTAGAAATTAATAATTCTATGAATCAATCAAGAAGATAGATTTAAATGTGTTTTATGCTCTTATTATAAAATGTACTATTTTTAATCTTAGAATTTAAAAATAGCTCTCTCATGATGATGAAATAAAGATAGGATTGGTTTTTGAAGGTTTATTTGGGTAGCCAAGTGCCAAGCATGAGTGCTTCAAAGGTGAACTGTTTTGGTTTCTGTGTCATTGCCCTGGGTACTAAGATTATTTAGATACGATGGAAGAAGCATGGGGCTCACTTCTCATGTTGCTTGTCGACCCATAGTGTGGTGTGATGCCTCTTTGTGGAAACCGGTCTCTAGCAAAAGGGAGCTTTGGTACATGTGCTTGAGCCCTTTGTGAGGACATCCCTGACTACTGGTACACTAGAAGCTTTTTGGTCCCCTTCAAGAGAGGAAGGGTTGGATTCAATGCACAAAAGAACACTGGCCATGCTTCTTTGGTTTCCTGATAGAATGCCAACCCTCTGCCCACTCTGCAGACCTCCAAAGCAAGATCAAATACACACTCTCTAGACCTTTGTTGTCACTGCTGGAGTTTACTGGAGAGGTTTTAGATGGCTTAGAGTGGAAACAATGTGTATTCTGCTACTCTATAGGTTTTTAGATCTGTTCTTAAGTCAAGTTTTGTCTTTCCCTTGGAAGATTCCCTGTCTGGAGTACTCCAGTGGAGCCTCTTAAAGAACTGCTTTCACTAGCTGCTCTGCCAAGTTATGCCTCTGATTTTAATAGTTAGAGAAGGGGAGAATAGCTAGGTACAAACTGCTTCTGATTTGTTACGTGGTGTTCTCAAGGATATCATCCACAAGACATTCCATGTAGGGCTCCACTTAAATAGTTTCTCTTTGGGTTGAGAGCCAGGATAAACTAAAAGGCTTTGCTTAAGAAACTGACAGACTTGCTCCTTTCTAATAAGTAGAGTGTGTTGTTAGCAGTGTAAGCTGCCGTAACAAAGATATCTCAAAATACAGTGGCTTAAACAGGATGGAAGTTTATTATTATTTTGTGTAATACTGCATATATAGGTGGTCCAGACCTGATAGGAGGCTCTGCCATCCTAAACACTCAGTTTCCATCTATGGGTTCAAAGTGATTGCTCCAAAGCAAGGGGCAAAGGAAACCCAGAAGTAGCTTGCATTACTTCCACTCATCTCCCACTGGCCAGACATTGTGGCCATTCCTGGCTATAGGGGAAGATGAGAAGAGCTTGACTATTAAATGAGAGGGGAAAAAAAATGGATATTGGTGCGCAACCAAAGTCTGTGCTGTAGTTTTCCTTTCTAGCCACCCAAATAACGATGTGCACCGTTCTTCCCACATATAGGACATTCTCTATCAGGCCTAATGCTCACAATCTGCATAATGTATGTACAATCTTCATCATCAAGTTTAGATCTAACTCCTGTGATCTGGTAACCTAGAAACTAAGAGACAAGTTATCTTCAGCACCACTTTCCACCCAAAATACCAAAATAAACAAAGCTTTATGACCATTTTATTGTGGATAACCACAATAAAAACTCTCATTCAGAAAAGTGAAAAATGATGAACATACAGTGGTTGCTGGTCCAGAGTGGTTGTCAAACCCCACCAGGCAGGAATTGCAGACTCTATGCTTTGGCAGTGCAGGGGCAGATCTGGTTAGATCCGGATACTAGGAGCAACTCCCTTGCGTATTGGCCTCCTTAGCCCATTAGGAGAACTTTCCTTGTCTTTTATCCTTTGTGGCCACATACGAAGTGTGCATAACCCATTGCCTGCTGGTGAAGGTTTAGGAAGCTGGAAATTACTTTAGGGTTTAGAGAGCCACAAGCGTTTGCAGACCAGGCTTGTGGTTTCTTTGGCAATACAATTCCCTTAAAACCTAACAGACTTACGATCTACTTGCTTTCTGTCAGTTCCAGATGCCAGTAACCACTGCCAAAGTTCTCATCTATCCATAAATCTTATGCCAGAAGATTCTGTTCTTTCATTTCCTGGTCTTCATTCTCCACATACTTCTTTCTCTCATATTGTTAGAGACTCCCTAGAAGAAAATGGAAACAATAGACTTGAGTGAGAAGGCGACACCCTTAATCTTTACCTTAGGAGTGGCTCCGTTGTCTAGTCTAAGGGAACACTTAGTATTAGGCTCTGAGGAAGGCTTGAGGTTACAATTTCATTTCTCTCAGTGTATTTAGTGATAAAAAAAAACAGTATTTTTTCAAAACCTATGAATTATCAGATTTTTATTCAATTTGGACACAGGCTTCGTGCAAGAGAAGGTCTCCCTGAGCAGGAGATCTGCTTGCAAGTTTAATAGCTATCACCTCAGTTAACCAGTTATTTAGCACTGGTGATGGTTTTACCAAATATTTACCGTGACATGACAAGCATCAATACCTTTACAAATTTCAATATCTTTTTCCTCAATGCCTTTTGCCTGACCATTAAGGCACTGTCATCTGTTTTAGGCTTTCTGTTTTACTATTTCTAGATAACAACTTTTATATTGGTAGAGTATAGTCTACGCTGATAAAACAAAAAGATCCAAAACTGCAATAGCTTTGGCAAAGTAATAGCCCAAAGGTCAGCAGTCCAAGGCTAGGAAAGAGATTCTTCCATCCTTAATACACATCCTGTCTGGATTCTAAGTACCTGCCCCAGCTTCTGCCATCACACTGCATCTCAGCACAGCCGTTGCACTAAAGGGTGTGATGCATGAGTTGCACCTGTCAATTCCGCTCATATGCCATTGGTCAGAAGTTAACCATATGTCTAGGCTTAGCTGTAAGGAAAATGTGGAACATCAATTTTAGAAAGGAATAGACATTTGTGAGCAGCTACAGTTCCCACCATAGAGTTAATTATCTTGTTTTTCTTTTTTCCTGGGAAATCGGGAAGCTCAAAGTCAAATCTGTAACATTAACTATTGGGAATAATGCTGCAAAGAACATAAGAGAGCAGATGTTTCTACAGATCTTGATTTCAATTCTTTGGGATATATACCCAGAAGTGGGATTGCTGGGTCATGTGCTAGTTCAAATTTTAGTTTTTTGAGGACCCTCCATTCTGTTTTCTATAGTGGCTATACCGATTTAAATCCTACCAACAGTGTACAAGGGTTCCAGTTTCTCCACATCCTCAAAAACATCCTCTCGATCTTGCCTACTCCTGCTTAAGATCAGGCTATCCATGGCTTCTACCTAGAAAGTAGTCTTAAGTTCTCAATTGGTCTCACTGCCTCCAGACTCATTCCTCTCCCATCCACACAGCCTACCAAACTGGTCTTGCTAAAACATGAGTCCAATTCTTCTTAAAAGCCTCAGTAACTACCCATAGACTACCAAATAAAATCCAAGCTTTTCTGTTCTCTCGTTTTTCTTTTTTCCCTATGTTAGCCATCCCAACAGGTGTGAGGTGATCTCTCATTGTGGTTTTGATTTGCATTTCCCTGATGACTAGTGATGTTGAGCATTTTGTCATGTATCTGCTGGCCATTTGTATGTCTTCCTTGGGGAAATGTCTACTCAGATCCTTTGCCTATTTTCTAACTGGGTTATTTGGGTTTTTTTCTATTGGGTTGCAGGCATTCCTTATGTATTTTGGATATTAACCTCGTATAAAATATGTGATTTCAAATATTTTCTCCCATTCTGTAGTCTGCCTTTTCACTGTTGATTGTTTCCTTTGCTGTGCAGAAGCTGTTTAGTTTGATGTTGTCCCACTTGTCTATTTTTGCTTTTGTTTCTTGTGCTATTAGTGTCATATCCAAGAAATTATTGCCAAGACAAATATCATGAAGCTTTTCCCTGTGTTTCCTTCTAGGAGTTCTACAGTTTCAGGTTTTATGTTTAAATCTTTAATCCATCTTGGGTTGATTTTTGTGTATGGTATGAAATAAGGGTCCAGTTTTATTCTTTTGCATGCAGATACCTGGTTTTCCCAACACCATTTGTTGAAAAGATCCTTTCCCTATTGTGTGTTCTTAGCATCCTTGCTGAAGATCAGTTGACCACATATGCATGGATATATTTCTGGGCTCTCTCCTCTGTTCCATTGGTCTATGCATCTATTTTTATGCCCGTATAACACTATTTTAATTATTGTAGCTTCATAATAGAGTTTGAAATCAGGAAGTGTGGTACCTCTAGCTTTGTTCTTCTTTCTCAAGATTGCTTTGGCTGTTTGGGTCTTTTTTGATTTCATATGAATTTTAGGATTGTTTCTTATGCTTCTGTATTTGAAACATTTTCTTTATATATTATCCCTTTCCATAGTCATGATTTTCTACTTTGATTTTATTAAACTCATTATATACATTTACTTTATTGTAAGCTGACTCAAATCCTTTTCAGGAAGGGCTGTGGTATAAACAAACAGTAAATTTGAATATGAATAATGAAAATTCTAACATTGGACACTCCCAAGGAACATTTAACTTCAGTTTCCCATCTATGATAGAAAATGTTAGTTACCTCAAATATACCAAGCTTGAATTCCATTCAACTTAATTTGCACTATACTGACTTGCCTAACATATTACCCACTACCCATTAATGGGTTCCTGCCTTGGCTAAGGATTTGCACCATTCTAAACTAAATATTCTTGGAAGGAGTAAGCATTTAAATTACTGTCAATCATCCCTGCTGTAGTGAGAATTAGCTAAACAGATGGGTTTCACGGTAACAGCTGTTAAGAATAAGTTGGCTTTGAAGAATGAGTGTTCATTCTGGGAAGAGTGATAAGCTCTAGAAAGGGTGTCCCTTGGACACTACAGGAGACAGCATGTTGTCTGGATGACTTCTGAGGTGTGGTGGAGATGGGAGAGGGGCTTGGTGATCGTTCAGTTTTATTGTGTACTTCTGTGGGCTAAGCATTGTTCAGGGACTTTATGTGAGTGTATTGCCTCATTTGAAACAAAGGGGCCCTGGCAATAAGACAGGAGAGGACTGACAGTGTGCCAGGAAACAGGATTCAACTGCTAATACTATCTTACATTGGTTTACCAAGATCTTGTCTCATCTGACCCTCCAGGAACCCCATTGGGTAGGTTGGATAAAGAGGAAGAAATGAGAGGCTGAGAGGCCAGGTAATGTGCAGGTGACAGAGCTGCAACTCCAGCCAGGCTCTTGCCCCAGACTCATTTCACTGCACCATGACCATCCCTCTTAATTCCATATCATTTCACAAAGAGTTGGCCTCGTGTCTAAAAACAGAGTTTTTAAATGGGAAGGTGTGCAGGTTTTTGGAAGAATAATGGGATAAAATGTTTCAGTATGGAAACACCATAAATGCTTTACTCCAAGAGCTGAGACAGAAACTCCTGGGTCGCTGACTAGGGGGCCTTCCTTGTGCTTCTTCCCTCCGTCTCAGGGGCATTGCATTTACTTTGTTACTTTATCCTTCTTGTGAGGCTTTTGACCTCCAGCCCTTAAACATTCTAAATCTTGTTCATTCTACATGAAGAGAAAGCCCTCCAATTCTGCTTTCTAGCTCTGACCTCATCGCCCTCCTTCCTGTTGTCTTCAAGCTCCTCAACAAAAGACACAATGACACAGTTCACTCCTCATATCTATTCTCTCATTCCTCTGAAATGTAAAAATCTTTGTAAAGTTGTTGATTACCTCCCAATGCTAAATTCAGGAGACTTTCCTTAGTCCCTTCCCCCCTTGACCTTCCTAGGGCCTTTGACATAAATGGCCACTCCCTCCTGCTTTATCTTCCCTGTCAGCACCTTCTTGTCTCTTTGTCCACCTTCTACCTCTCTGAACATTCTTTCTTGGAATTTTTGTGGACTCATTTTCTCTGGCCGGCTCTCAAATGTTGGGATTCCTGGGTGTTTTCTTGCTTCATTCCTGTTCCCTTCTTACTCTCTCTGCTCTATCTGGATACCTATCTCCATCTCCATCTCTAATCTCATCTTAAATCTATATCTCAGTTCCCCAAGTTCCTAAAGAAATATCTCTTATTAGACAATGGACATTTTCTTCCATGCCTGTCCATAAACAACTGAATTTCATTACTTCCGAAATTGAACTTCTTACATTTCCCCCCAACTGAATACTGCAATTCTGCCCACATTGCCTGTGTTGATTGGTAGCACCACCATTCACCTAATCTCCCAGAGGAGAAACAGGACTCCTTTATTTCCTCAACTCCCATCCAATCATTCTTCAAATCTCACTGACTTTGCCCTCGAACCATCTCTTGGATCCTCCCTCTCCTCTCCATTCTGCCTACTACTGCTAAGGATCAAGCTATCCATGGCTTCTGCCTAGAAAGTAGCTGTAAATTCTCAATTAGTCTCACTGCCTCCAGAGAAATTTCTCTCCCATCCATGCAGCCCATCAAACTGGTCTTGCTAAAATATGGGTCCAGTGCTTCTTAAAAGCCTCAATAACTACCCATAGGCTACCAAATAAAATCCAAGCTTTTCTGCAATAAAATCTTCAGGAGCCACTTCCCATTTTTCTACCTCCCTATCCTCATCCTCTGCCATTCTTCTGTGCATTGGCCCTTCCTTCCAATCCCCTCTCCCCATTCCTTTGTTTGGTATACTCTTCTCCTCTCCAAACTCTGTCTAGAATAATGTATAATCTCTATTATATATTCACAAAATTTTCTTGATTGCCCTTAATGGAGGTCTATTCCAAGTACATTGGGACTATAGAGAAAGGAACACCTATGTCTTCCTAGAGGAATCTGCACCAAAGAGAGGAATGCTTGTGCTGAGGCTTGAAAGATGAGGAAAAGCCTGCTCCATGAAGCCTTCATTGACCTCCTAGAATTGGTAAGTCTACATCCTTCTTCTATTTCAATGCTTACCTTGTACATTTACTTGTTTGTTTCTCCTGGTGGACTGTGAGCTCCTGAATGGACCATGTTGTAGCCCTTGCAGTAGCCCAGTGTGGAGTGCAGTGCTAGTGTTTTGTAGGCCTCAATCAACTTGCTAGAGTGGACTGAATCAGAGTAGCCCAAGGTCACTGAGCTCATTAATGGCAAGTGGTTGGTTTAAGAGAAGTGGTTCTCCATACTCACATCTGAAATCTTGACCCCATTAACACCCTGTTCCAACCTAACCTGCCAATTGGCTCTGACCTTCCAAATGTTAACACTACACATCAGCACGTGCGAGATACGTATGTGCACACCAAGTATCAACATGGCATATGGATATGTAGTATATGGAAACTAAACTCCTTTTACTCACCAAATTTATGGTCCTTTTAAACCTCCTGGGTTAGTTTTGAATCAAATCCAGATTTTTGAGTGTTTGAATTCATTTTCTTTTGGCAAACACATCTTCCTGTTGTTAAGAAGAAAGCCTTTACAAAGATTATTTAAAAGTTTAACTGCTTTCTTGAACATCAACTAGTTCTTATAATACAGGATTTTAATGGTACGAGTGTAAATGAATCAAAAACACATGGATTAATATCCCCCTAGAATCCTCAGGCTGTTTAAAAATTTACAGAAGACATTTGAGGAAAATATAATTTAGGTTCCATCAGATTCCAAATGCAGAATATTTTAAGATATCTCATGAGCCTAAAGTATGATTTTGCAAGCCTATCAGAGTATTACTTTATTAATATTTATGTAAGTGAACTATTTAGTAACTAGAGTTATCATGAGTGGAGTGAAACTCCTTAGGCTACAAGGTCGTATTTAAGCAAAATGGCTGCCAACAAAAGGTGAGATAGGCCTCTGACTCAGAGTTTCTAAATCTGGTCTAACTGGTAACAAAGAGAAGCTTTCTTTCAAGTTCAGTATAGCAGCCCTTCGAAAGTTGGTGCCCTTGTGTTGTTTCTTTTTCGTGGACAGTAGGAGTGTTAGATACGGGGAGGTGTGGAACACGTGAGCGAAAGGAAAGTAATGCAGGGGTCCTACCTGCCTCTGTAATGGAAACTCTTTCTCATTATGAAACTACTGCCTCGTTTGGCACAAGTCACGTATAAGCTGGGAATAGCAGGGTAATTGCGGGTCATGATGACCTCATAGGATTAGTTAGTTTGTATAAACATGTTCCAAGTCCAGCTATGTTTCAGTTAAGCCTGGCACAGAGAAATACCAAAGCAGCCTAGCCGGGGTTCAGTGTTGCAGACTGCTTATTTGTACAAGAGATCCCTAGAAGTCTACTAATTCAGGAGACAGCCGTCTTAGGGACTTCATGGAACCCTCTCTAGAGTGGTTATTTTAAAACCAGATTAAAAAGCAGCCTAGAGAGTGAACCCATAGTGAATCTTGATGTGAAGTCAGACTGTACATCTTTTGAAAGAACTTTCCTGTCAAGAATGCCTATTGATTTCATTTGTCCTACAGAGATGTGAACCATTAAGTGTGCTGCGTTGTGGCTTACACATTTAGGTAAGAATGATGCTTATGTAGGACACTCCTGTATCTAACATGCTTCTCTTTTTGCCTGTTGAGAAAGAGATGTAGCCTTTCTAGGGTTCAAGCAGGCATTCAAAAAGCTCCTTTTGTATTTTGATATCTCTAATAGAACCCACAAATGGAAGCTACCCTGGACATTGTCCAGTAAACATTTATTGAGCACTTCCTGTGGGCCAGGGACTGGGTTACACAGACAGTAGGTACAGATAACAGAAAAAATAATTGTAGCCCTTAAGAAACTTATAGTCTAGGTCTAGGGGGAAGAGACAGATATGGAAACAAGCCATAAACATATAGTAAGTGCTAAAACAAAGATAAGGACAAAGTGTTATGTAGGTACGAACTTCCCAGGGAAGGAAGCAACTTGCTTTTTCTGGGAAGATCAAGAAAGTCTTACAAGACCTGAAGAATGGGCCCCACTTGTACTTGCCATCAAATTGGTATTGACTGATTAACACTATGGTGCTCAAATGGTGGGCGTGTTCACTCGGGATTTGGGGGGTGGGGGGTAAAACCACGTCTGAGCGATGTGGTGGGCACTGTGGAGGGGTGGGACATGCTTGAAAAGTAATTGGGGAGCAGAATTAGGGGTCTCAATAGGGGGAAGGAATTCCTCTAAAACTGATTTATGTGATTAACTGTACATCTTGGTAAATTCACTAAAAATCATTTAATTATACACTTAAAATGGAGTAAAGGCATGATATATATATATATATAAAGAATACATATACTACATTACTATTGATCAAAGTTTTAAAAATAATGTATACAAAATAATATTACATATCTGTGTCCCCCAACTTTTTTACATCGTGGCACACAGAAAGTGCCATTTGTGTGGTACACCAGGGTAAACGCACAAGGCTAGTCTTAAAGTCACTGTAACTGGCACACGTGTACATCACTCATGGTACCCAAGTTGAAAAGCTCAGGCATACACTGTTTAGGGATCTGTAGATAGGTAGTAAAAGTAAAAATGAAATGTACTGAAATAACCATCATCAAATTTAGGGTAATGGTTTTTTAGAGGGGAGGAAAAGATATGTATTCATGGAAGAGTACACAGGGGCTTGCAACTGTATTGTAATATTGTTTCCTTTATTTGTTGGCCACATAAGTGCTTACTATATCACTTCTGTATAAATTTTACATGTTCATGTATGAATTTTTTAAATAAAGAAAAGAATGGGAAGTAAAGGGAAAAAAAAAAGAAAGTCTTACCAAGGGAGATGATTTTGAAGTAGGTTTTAAAGGATAGTTTGGAGTTTCATAGTCAATCAAGGTCAGTGGTACCAATGGAAGAACAGATACATAGGGAGGTCAGTAAGAAAAGGAACTTGTTCAAAAGACCTCAGTAGGATTAGATTTTGATTGGCACCCTTTGTGCCTCCTATTTAAAGAGTTGTTTGGTTTCGGTCTTCCTTATTTTTCTAATACTCTGCTTCTCCTTTGTTCCTTCGATTTTTGTCTTGTATTTTCTCTCCTTTGACAATCTTGATTCAATCCAATTCAGCATTTATTGACATCTTACATTTTCCAGCACTGTATCAGCCCTATGGGAGATTCAAGAGGAGGAAAACCGTGTCCCAGCCCTCTGAGGACATGTTCTGCAAGGCTCAAGTTGGCATGGTCTGCATGTCCTCATTGTGCTGCTTTGGAAACAGGTTGATGAAGATCATCTCCTAGTCTTTTGAAGCCATCCAAATTGACAGTTGCTCAGCCTTGTCTCAATTAGGAGGTTAGTGAAAATGTCAAAAAATATGCCAGGCATGGAAACTAAAGTTTCCGATGTAAACTGTAACTAAAGCTGAAGATGGTGTAATACAAATCCTTTCTTATGACAAACAAATCCCCAAGAGTGGGACCACAAGCTGATTCATTTATATTTCCTACATTTGAGGACAAGCACAATTTTTCCAAAATCTGAAATTGACTGTTATAGGAATACGTGTCTAAGGGAGACATAAATATAGATTTTCCTGGCACTAACATCTCCTGTGCTCTAAAGATAAGGATTTCTAAGATCTAACTTTTAAAAAATCTGCTTTGTTGCATTAAGTTTCTCCATTCTTTTTACTGATTAATTGCTTTTATTTTATTGGCTGATTAAGGAAGAAAAAGGCTAACCTAGTTATTAGTTTGGCTCAACAAGCTTTCATGTCTGAGAATAAAAGTGATGTGAATGGGAAGAACCCCAAAATAAATTCATGTTGGCACTCACTGCTCCCCTCTACCTTAAAGAATGAATATTAGATTTAGGAGAGTACTTGTGTTTTGTTTATCTAAAAAAATCTTCTGAAATAGAAAGAAAAAGATTATGCCATGGCATTCAAGGTCAAGAGAGATGACCTTGGGTCTGCAGGGGCCAGGACGGGAGCAATAATAAGACTGAGAACCTCTAGTCCCTGGCTCAAGACACCAAATTCAATCCTTCTTGCCTTAGACACACAAAAAACCAAGACGACTTTCAAGGCAAAACTTGCCATTCAAATTGTTCAAAATAACTTCCAGAATGCTCAGCATTATTGGGAGAAAGGGTGCCACGCAATGAATGTCCAGCTAAATGCTCTATTGAATCTCAACTTTTTTCTTCCCAGTCTAGTCCCAGGAATCAAATCAAGTTAACAAGTAGATATTAAACTATTTAACAAGTCACATGACTAAACTAAACTTCCATGCTGACTGTAAAAACAAGAGGCCTAATCTTTTGGATCCATGTTTGGTTTTTGTCTTAGTTTTGTTTGTTTGTTTGTTTGGGGTTTTTTTCAATTTTGGTTTTTGGTTTTATTTTCATTCTGGTAATTTTGGCATTCACCAAATGACTAATACTCTTTGGTAACATCAGTTCATACCGAATCCAGAACCTTTCATTCAGGGCAAGTATGTTCATGATTATTCAAGTATTTCTGTGGGATTAGCTGGTCTGATCACTTAAAGCTTTGTGTGGTCTATAAAATACTATCTCATTTGATTGTCAAAATTGACCTCTGAGGTAGACTGAAAGGTTTGATTATTCAGAGTTTACAGACGAGGGAAGCAGACCTAGATAGGCTAATTTAGGTTCGATTATACTGATTTAAACCTTAGTTAGTAGCAGAGCTGAGATTTACAACTAGGTTTGCCCTCTCCAGGTTCAAAAGTGTTCCCACCACACAGGAGGTGGTGTGTGGTCAGGGAAATCACAGGCTGGGTGTGAGCACCCCTCTGCCAATGGCTGCCCGCTTGGTTATTTCACCACACAGAAGACTTGACAGAGACATCAGTGCCCCAGGCAGGATGATGACTGGCTGCCCCTTCAAACTGATAGACTTTAGATACTTGCCTTTGTTTAGTGAGGAAGTAGAGAAACTGATTTTCTAATATAACAAAAATTCAGTATTTCCTTGTTTTAAACAAATATGTCCACCCCCTTGAGCTATGACTCCAGCTCCTCTAAGTCAATGGTATTAATGACCCATGTAGACTTTATCTTTGATAAAGACTTTAAGAAAGGCTACTGCTTCGAAATGTGTAAGGAGGGGGGTCACATTGCAGACTGCACGGCACGCAACTTGAGAAAGCCCCTTTGGATATAGCACTCGCCCAAGTCTCTTTTCTCTCTCTGGCACTCTATTCTCCGGTCTTACACCTCCTGAAATATCTCTCCCTTTCTTGGAAGAGTACCGTACCTCCACCTGAGCTTCTCTGTCTAAACTTGCAGCCTCCTTCCACAGAATGATATAAATCTTCAGTTAGGTCAAAGGCCATTTCACTGAGAATAATAATTATGTTAAACTCAACAAATCAAAGAACCAGGGCTTAGTACCAGATTCTATCTTCCTTTGAAGGCAGTAAGGAAATTGTTAAAATATATATGTAATTTTTTTTCTGTCATATGTTTAAATTCAAATGAGAGATTAATACATGTGCTAAGCAGAAGTGGGACCAATTTGCACTTCACCCATTACGCAAGAAATCATGCAATGAAATTATTCTAAGTTAACAGATACCATATTCCCGATTAATTTCAAAATGTTTTAAGTCCCTTTTAAATGGTTCTTCTGGAAGCTGCTCAGTGGGATTACCCTTTCATTGGTCTTTTCTTACAATCCTCAGTTTCCTTATCTGGAAAATGGAGAGAATACTTACATGCACTGATCTGGTAAGAATTAAATGAGATACCCTAATATAACACATCTAATCACAGGGTCTGTTCATGGTAGGCAGTTGGCAAATCTGAGCCATTCTCCACCTCACACCTACCAGTACATGCCCATATGGCTTCTCCCTTCACTCAGACCCAACTCTCATCAAATACTGTAAACTTTCTTGGGAATGAGACCTTGTCTTTTTATTCCCTGTGCTTAGGCTGATGTTGCAAACGGTGGGTAAAAGTAAGTCATGTAATCGGTGTTTCTCAATTGACTTTCCAGATTAAATATCTATTTGTCTATCTCTGTCTCTATCAGTATCTTCCCTTGAGTCTCTATTTTCATGCATGTATACATGCACATACATACAAGCATATGCATAGACATATATTAACCTGAAATGTTTTTGCAATACAAATTTATGTGACAATAAAATTATTATCTTTGGAGAAGAGATAAGAGATAAGAAGTCTTGGTTACTCAACATGTTGAGCTGCTGGTTCTTACGCCTGAGAAAAAGTTAAATGCCTTGCCCAATGAAATTATATCTATGGTAAGCAGGACCATAATTCTCTGGGTTCCATCTGGAAGACAAAGTCTTCTCTTTGTAGTAATGATCTTACCTGTCTATGAAGGATAGAGGGGTCATTTGGAGTGGCAGAGACCTAAAATTCTATTTCCAAAAAATTTTGCTGCGAGTTTTTATTAATTCTTCCTCTCTGGATGGAATATAGCTCCTATAATTGAGTTCACTATCTGATTTATGTCTTATTTGACTCATTCTTAACTCATCTATGGAGTACTTTATAGATTAGTGTTGTGTTTTGGAAAAACAAAGAATGCTAGAAAATTCAAATGAGGCTTTAAAGAAATTCATCATTGATTTAGTAAATAACGTCTCCTACAAGAATGTTTAACTTTGGCCTTTTGGAAATAAGCATTTTAGGAAGTATGTTATCTAGTTTGGTAATGTAATTGTAACTAATATCTTCTATTATCTTCTCTGACACAAATGCCACTGAGTTATTTCCTTTGAGTCTCAATGATTTTAACCCTGGATTACGGATGGCAAAGAAGAAACAGGATGTTGTTAGGTTACGACAGGCCTTGAGTTTGGACTCTGTGTGTCTGACAAAGGGAAGTATGAGGTAGAGAACAGCGTGAGAGGGGGCTGAAGACGTAAGCACGAAGAGGCGATGTTAAGAGTATGGACTTCAAGGCAATAGGAAACTTCTGAAGCATTTTAAGCTTCAGAATTAAGCTTCAGCGATTTACTTGAATATATTTGTGTTTTTAAACAAAGAGGATGGTTGCAGTGTGGAAAGGGTTGAGGTGGGAGTGTGGACAGGGGGAGGCCAGTTAAGAATCTGGTCCTTCATGGCCCAGATGAAAAATAACAGATAGCAGCCTGGATCAGGCAAAGGGTACGGAGAGGGAGAAGATCACATTCAAGAGACAGGAATATCTCCTGTATAGGAAGTTCCATCATAATTATGGATAGGAGGAGAAAGAGAAAGCAGCTAAAGATAGTGCCCAACTAAAGAGCATAAGTTATTTAGACACTGGTTATCCCTGATTTAAAATCAAGGTGATTTTGAGAAGAACGAAGCCCTCTGCTAATTTGCCTTGTCATGTCGCCTCCACCATGAGGCTGTGCACACCAGGAGCCATCTACAGGT
Organism: Lepilemur ruficaudatus; assembly: GCA_963574885.1. Lineage (NCBI taxonomy): Eukaryota > Metazoa > Chordata > Mammalia > Primates > Lepilemuridae > Lepilemur > Lepilemur ruficaudatus. Next base: position 19,627 of record CAUYRT010037941.1, on the reverse strand, counting down.
GGAATGGGCTGGTGGCGCACTCTCCAGAGAAAGATGCTGAGTTATCCCATGTTTCATGTTGATGAATGACTTACCGTATGTGCAAAATTTAATCTACATGATTTAATATCATTCCACAAAGAACTTATCTGGCTTGCAAATCCACGCCCATCAGCTTCTCCTCCTCTATATGAATCCTCCATGGAATATTCGGGAAAATGGCAACCTCTGAGAAAAACCAGCATTTAGAACTTTGGAATATAGTAGGAAGTTTGGTTGAAGATGTGTTTATAGCAACTGTAGAGGCCTTAAAGCCATGCACATTTACTTTTCTAGGTCATTCTTGTCCTATATTTTCATTGATAAGAAAGAGTTGGCTGTAACTGATTTCACAGGCAATTCTTAGGTTTACTCTGCTCCTCCACTTTTTTTTTTCCTTTTTTCCAACACAGAAATGAGAAACCATCATAGCAATTCAATTGCTATAAATGTGTAATAATTTTTCGTTCCTGCTGACAACATTTCATGTCTAATGATTAAGAAGAAATATTGGGGCACATATTTCTCTGACAATCTAGGGAACAAATCAGTTGAAAAACTATGCCCTGAATATCTCAACTGTTCTTAAGATTGGATCAAAGTACAGGAAGAAAATAAACTCTTGTTCAAATTCTTACTCTGCTTAGCAGAATCTCAGTTTGGAGGCAACGTATTCAGGGTGAGCCCTCTGACCTGGCTTATATTCCTATTGACACATCATGAGATATTGGCTAAGTTGCTTAACTTTTCAATACAAGCTCCCCTGTCTGCACAAAAGGCATTTGATGGTGATCATCCCAACAACAAGCATTTGTTAAGCGTCTATTTTCGTGTGTCACTGTACTAGTTACTCTACCAAGATGCCTATCCAACAGAGATATAGTAAAAATCTGTGAGATAATGAAAGTAAAATGTTTTAATGTCCTCTAAGGAATGAAACTGTGCCAAGCCAGGAGATTATGATTTTAAAGTTTCATAAGAATGAAGGAAGGGCCTTCACAGTTCACACCGTTTTAAAATTTGTTCAGTTGATACGGAGGTCAGGATTAATTTAATCACAACAGAGAAGAGTTAGCATTGCACAGAGAGAAACTCTGTTCAGTTTCAGCCTCTGTTCAGGGCTGGAATATATGTACAGATCCCAGAGTCACAAAGGAGGTCAGGTTAAAGAGAAAGCCTGGATAACTGCAAACTTATCATAACCACTAGCAAAAAAAAAAAAAAAAAAAAAAATCAAACAAGATCATTGTATTCAAAGAACATTATGCTAACCAGTTTAATATCTCCCCTTTCTCCACCTTGCTGTCTCCTGGGAAGCTGAACCTCTGGACTGTATCACTCAGGCTCCTTGCCACTGGCTTCCAGTTGAGTTTGGCCAATGGGCATCACCAGCAGGAGTTCAGGAGCAGGAACAGAAGGCAATCAGAATATTTTCTCCTGGGTCTCTACCTTCTTTGGGTAGGTCTCTGGCAGTGACTGTAGCCTCTCCTAGGTTCCACTGGATTCAGGCAGCACTATTTCCTCCCCTTTGTTCTTTAGGCCCAAGTAACAGCAGCTTTCCATTGTTGCTAGTCTCTGGGTGCCTCAATATCCCTTGCTTGTTCCTTTAACATGCCCACACCTCTGTAAGTAGTCATTTATCAAACTGTCTTCACTGGAAACTTCTGAAGTGAATATTGTTCTTTCCAGGATCCTAACTAATGTATACGTATTACAAAAAAGTTTCTTTAAAGCCCAGAAAAACCCTTATCTAGACGCTAACATATTTTTTACATGAAAAACAAAAATAGCCAAGTTTTCAAATCAACCACCCCACAAGATGTCCCTGAAATGTTTGGATTCTATTTATTGGAAGCTCTAGAAGATCTCACACAGGGACATCAAAATCCTCTGATGAAACAACTTTTAAGCTGAAAACTCATTATGAAAATATCTTAGAAGGGGTGAGAAACCCCAGAGAATATTTTGTGCCTTGTTCTTTTCCTCTACGTGGTTGATGACGTGCATTTTTAAGTCGGAAGAAAGGAAAACATTCAGTAATTCTGTCTTTTTTTAGGCAATAATGGGTTTTGCAGGTCTGGGGACAGGATTTTATCAGAGCATTTAGAGTGTACATAGATCAGGGTTTTGTGTCACTAATGGTGAACACAAAGAGCTGTCAGCAATCTGTAGTCTGGGAGAATGCTTGCTCCATCCAAACATTTTGTGACTCACTTTACCTCCCCTCTGCACTAGTAACAAACATACTACCAAGTGGGGAGCTATAAATGAGTCCATTTCCTGCAAATAAGATTTTAATGAGATTTTTTAGCTGCTCACACACCAACGTGAGATAATAAAATGTTGATTGTTGATCTCCTCCCTTCCAGGGTTAGTGATGTAAATCCTGGTCCATGTGCTTAAAACAAACCAAATTTAATTTAGCTTACAAAATTGTAATGCAATGAAAAATTAGGTCAAAATAAGTCTGTCTTGGGTGGTGGTGACAGGGACTTTTGTTTACAGCCAAGTGACCTCCTACAGAATCCTGTAACCATTTGATCTAGTGTTATGGACACACAGCATTTTCTAAGTGTCATGCTTCATTTGGCATGCACGGGCTAACTCATTCTTCCCCGGATTAAAAATAGGGCACTGAGGTACATTAGAGAAAAGGGAAGTCACATTCCAACCTTCTTTCTGTGAAAGTTAGCCCTACATGGAAAAACATGTGCCTCCTCCCCACACTTTATTTCTGTTCTTTATTTTTAGATATTGAGGGTAAGTAGTGCACATGGGGCGTGGGCATGACCAGGAGCCAGCCAGCAGGGAGGAGTGAATGGAGGAGGGAGATATGAGAAGACAAGCTTTTCCCCCCATTGCTTTGTCTGCTCTTTTCAAGACAAACAATCCAAGTGCCAGTAGCCATGATGCATAGGGACAACTTTAAGACTCCAAATGGTCTTGCTCATTTGGAACTTAGCCTGTTGCTTGCAACGTCTCTTGTTGCTCCCGAGGTTGAAGAAAATGGAGAGAGATGAGAATAAAATATGAAAAAGACATAGTTTAACAATAATAGGAACGATGCTACTTTTTTGGTGTTAAATCAATTAATTATTGATTTCTTCATTCGACAAATATACACTAGGCATTTATTGTGTGCTGGGTAGTAATATAGACACTATGGATCCAAGGGTAGAACAATACTAAATCCCTGTGCTCAAGGAGTTTACTTTTGAGTTGGGGTAACCAATAATAAACGAAAAGACAAATCAATACATAACATGATGTGTGGTATCATAGATGGTAATATGTATGAGACTTTGGTGCCAAGAATTTACTTACATTGCTTTCACCTATTCTTCACAAGAACTCTGAGGGCTGGGTTTATTATCTCTATTTTCTTCTAAGAAGACAAACTCAGAGTGGAAAGGAACTTGTCCCAGGTCAAGCTGGGTGGAGCTGAGTTCAGTTCTGCCTGAACTCCCAATCTGTAGAGAACAAGGTGGGTTTGTTTTTCCTCCCCGACAGCTAACCCACATTCTGCCTGTCCTGAAAGATGCCTTCCCCGGCTAGCCCTCTCCAAGGTCTGAGCACTTCCTGCCCATAGAGTTCACTTGGCAATTGACCATGGACTGCCTTGTGAGAGCTGCCATCTCTTTTTATTTAGATCTGTTATTGAAGTGTTTTATCTGTATTTAGGTTGATTAAAAGCTTGATTGTGACTCAAATTTTTGTCCGTAACTTTGCTGTAGACTCCTGGGATTAGAAACACTTTAAGATTTTTGCCCTTTATGGCTCTCCAGTCATTCATATCATGCCTTACAATAGACATTTAATATAGAGTTGACTTAATTGAGTCCCCCTAGGAGGTAGCCCTGGGAATTTACTAAGGGATCTTCATCGTGATCTCAAGTCATAAATGAGATCCGTTTCTTGATTTCTCATCTCGGGGTATGTAGGGCTAAAACTTAGAGCATTTCCTCTTTTAAATGTGTAGTGTGCCTCACAACACTTCTTGGGAAGGCAAAAGAAACTGGTCTAAAGTATTTCAGTATCACTGGAACATCAAGGAACTCTGTACCCTTAACTATTCCCTATTCATGGAAAAGAACTGATATTTGGTAGACTTACTATTAAAGCTGGGAATTATTTTAAAAAGCGCACAAAACAAAACAAGACCTGGGAACAAAATGACTTTCCATTACCAAACCACGTTATAGTAGGAAATATTCCTCCAAGCACTGGGTTCAAACATTGTCCACTGCAAACTTTTCTAATTAACATCCCGAGCCCAGGTCATCCTGAGTCTACTTCCATCAAGACAAGGCTGCCCTTTTACAAGAGGACTCACTCTGCACCCTCACTCACATAAAATATCATTCCATTTCAACATCATGTTTCTTAAGTAAGAATGGCAGAGTCAGGCGGAACTAAGATAGCCTTTATTGATAACTCAGTCTGGGATCGTCTTTACTCAGAATTCACTGGGACGCAGGAGAGTTGAGCAGCGAATGATGCTGGAAGGAAATGTTTTTGAGGTATACTCAAGTTTTATTCATGTACATGTGATCTGAGTTGTTTTAGGTAGGTATCTCATAATTTGGGAAAAAAGAAAAATCCATATATAAGAGGGTTTTAAGGGAATAATGACATCAGGATGTGAGGCAGCTCCCAGCTCCCTGCAGAGCTGAATTCCCACTCTTTTTGACATTTACTTGGTCAACAAAGGAGCTACTTCTTCTCTCATTTTGATCACCTGCTTGAGAACTGGCAGTTGAAAGAAGCAGTTTCAACTTCCTTGAGCCTGGCTCTAGGAGCTGGGCATGTATACATGGTTTTGCTGATGTACTCATATAAGTTGGAATCTGTTGGCTGAGTATACTGCCATGATGTGAAGCCACGGAGTCCAACTTCTGTGTGTACGTCCACTGCAGGAGGAATGGTTCCAGATATCACTGATGTCCTGGATGACACCTCTGAAAACTAGGAATAAACTTGACAGCATAAAGAGCTTAGGTGTGAGACACAGACAGGTATTCAAATCATTAGTATTAGGGTGGTAGAGGATGGATACAAATAAGGAGAAAAATAGGGGAGCAAGTGATTAAATGCTGATCATCAGCGTCAGGAAGATCCTTTTTCCATTTATTCATTCAACAAACATTTCTTGACATTTGCCAAGCATTTTGTGAATAGAGAGATGAAAAGACAATCCTATTTTAAGAATGTTCACAAAATAGAAGTAGATATGGATAAGGCACATTTTGTAGGACCATACATGCATTTGCCAGGGCTGCCATAAGAAAATACCACAAACTGGGTGGCTTAAACAGCAGACATTTATTTTCTCACAAGTTTCCGGAGGCCAGAAGCCTAAGATCAAGGTGTTAGCAAGTTTGGGATGTGGTTTCTCCTGAGGACTCTTTCCTTGGCTTGCAGATAGTTGCCTTCCCACTGTGTCCTCACCTGGTCTTTCCTCTGTGAGGGAGCATCTCTGGTGTCTCTCCTTCCTCTCCCAATCATATTGGATTAAAGCCCCACCTTAATGGCCTCGTTTTAATGTAATCACCTCTTTGATGACCTCATCTTCAAATATGGTTACATTCTGAGGTATTAGGGGTTGGGACTTCAACATATGAATTTGGGGGAGGAGAGACACAATTTAGCCCATGATGGTCTATTAAACGCTATGATAGAGGTTGCCCAGGATGCTTCAGAAGCACAGAGGAAGGGACAGTGAGAGAAAAGAGGCTCCACAGAGCGTATGGGGCATAACAAGATCTTACAGGATATGTAGCAATTAGCCTGGTGCAAATGGTGGGCTGTGGCTGCAAATGGAACAGGTCATTAATTGAGAACCCATGAATACATGGTGACATTATGTGCTTTTAGATCTATATCTTATTCTCCAGTCTAAAAATTCTACAATGCTGTATGTCCTTCCAAGACAAAGATACAAAACAGGGATGCGTGCAGGTGGGAAAGAGATCTAGAAACAATAAAGGGTGTTGGCCTTGGCTGGAAGCTACGTTTGAAGTTTAATGATGAATACAACCATAGAGATGCAGGATTGTAGGCTGGACAGGGAAAAGACAGGGACCAGGAAAGGCCTGCCCATCAACAGTTGTGGACTTCCCACTCTTGGACACTGTATTAGTGCAATTCTCCTACACAGTCTCTTCTTTCAGAACCCCACCACCAAGGAACCTCTATCTGATTCACAAACCAGTAGGACCCATACTGTTTCCTGTGTAGGGTCTTCATTGCTCAGCAGATAGAAATTTTTTCTCCTTTGAAGAAGGCTTTAGAAGCCAAAAATTTCTTCATTTGCAAAATCTATGGAACCATGTTGACTCTATTGAATTAACAAAACTGTAGATTGCAATAGAGAAGTAAAGAAATGAGACATTTTCTGGCTTGTATTTGTGTCATATATTCATGATGCCTCACCAAAAAAAGTTCTCTATTTTCCCAGCTCAGAATCAATGAGAGTAATGTTGATTTGAGTTTAAAACTAAAGTAGGATCATTTGGAGATTATGGAATATGAGGAAATTGTGGATTAAATCAAGAGTTATATTCCTCAGAGGAAGCTGCAGGTGGGTAAAACAATTCATTTGAGTTTGGTTTTGAGGATTAAAATGGGGAAATTCCATTTTCTGAGGCATTGAAAAATGTAAGCAGTATGTGATTCAAAGATGTCCACCATATGGATTTGAATGGATCAGCTTTCAGAGAATAGTGACATCAGAGAGCAATTCTCAACTTCTGAAGCCCTGTGAGCCCAGGAAGCAGGAGAGGAATAAGATGCCATGAAATTAATTTTCCTTCTTTTATGATTTTAGCCAGTGTTTTCATTATAGTATTGATACCCAGAAGCAGTTTCTTAAAAGACTCATTTTTTAAAATAAAATCACAACAAATAATCAAATGACACTATTCATTTACTTGAATAACTGGGATACAAATTTCAAAATTTGCTAAATCATGTCAAGTTCAAATGACCAGGATCAAATGTGCACACATTCGAGTCAACTGGGGGCTTTACTCAAAATTATTATAATTTTGAAATGTTCATTGAAATAAGCTTTAAGAGGAAACAGGTAAAACTTTGAATTAACTGTATGTAAGTGTTTACTTTCTTTTCCATTTTTGCCCCTGAATTGCTATGAAATTTTGATAATTATCTAAGTTAGACTTGGTTCATCCATTTTTAGCTATTATTACTACATCCTTAAGCTCTTCCCACATTCAGCATAGAACCACAACATTGCAAAGTTTAATTAATTTTTACTTATATGTGAGTTTCAATCACAATGCCAGTAGGAAATTTATATGTTATATAGTCCACTTATCTAGGTTGACAAGAAGAAACCTCAGACATGAGGATGGAAAAGGCATTTCCCAAGAATATGAAGTGATAGAGCGGTGAGAAAAACCTGAACTACAATTCTTGAGCCCTCTATTCCAGCACCTTCTCCCGCCCCTATTTTTTTCCCAGAAGATTACCCTCTCTGGACATCTGGAACCTTTTTCTGGGTTCTCTTCCCAGCTGGGTCTTGATCAATCCGACAGGTTTGAGTTAAGAATGGGTGGAAAATGATCATGGGCATTATCTTTGTGTGGGATTTACCACAAATCAAAGCCAAGTTCAGATGAGTTTTGTTTGAGTTGTAAGTTGTTTTTTAATTATTCATAGTCCTTCTTCCCTCACAGAATACAGAGGGAGCAGGAAAGCCCAATCATCATTCTAAATTCTCATAGTAGACTGTGGAAAAAGAACTCTCCTCATTCTCATTGCTTCTCTATCACATGTACAGACAGATATTATGGGCCTTTGCTTGGACAAAGTTCCATATGAAAAAGGCTTTAATTTGGGAGGGGGCAAATTTCTTCATTTAAAATAATCATTGTTCATGTCTAATTATGTGCATAAATAATACCAGGTGTTGTGAGGATATAAAGATATATGGTATGGTCTCGTGTCCTTATAAAGCTTATGGTAGTAGAAATTGTAAGATTTAAAAAAAATGTAAGTTTTCAATCTTAAAAAACTCCTAGGCTGCCAGTTAGCATGCTCTTCTTTTTGCCTTTACTGGAAAGCGAAATCCTTATAATTTAGCAGGAAAAGGCTTGATTGGGGTTTTCCACTGGCATCCTAGAAGGAAGCATGCACTATTTCAGACAATACAATAAAGTTCTTCCAGCAAGAAGAAACTAGTTCAGTGCCTAAAAGTAGCTCAAGGCAAAAGTTCCTGAGAGAAAGTAATTTGGGTGAGCCTAAGATGGAATCTTGAGGGACTAGCTTCCCTAGTTGTTTTATAATGCTGGGAGGAAAGAAAAACAATAACTTTTTCCTTCCCATTCTTCTCCTGACTTAGGCTGCTGGGATGCCTGTGACCGGCAGCTCAAAGTGTCTTCGCAGCCACTGCCATACCCTGGCTGCTCTTGCTGGAGTGGGGATGGGGGTGGTGAGGTGACTCTTGTTTCTAGGATCCCTCTAAGTATCATGAAATTATTATCTGAAGTTTTACTTTCATAATGGGAAATGAAATTTTTATTCACAAATCTGAAGTTTTTCCTTCTGAACATGCAGTGTACCATTTTCCATACATGCCTGTGTACACTCATTGCTGGTGTTTCTCCCACCATTTTCTCTGGGAGGTTGCACACTTTGGCCTCTCCAAAGAGCCCATGCTCCTCAGAAGTTAGCAACCAGCAGTTTCACCCTGGCAGAGTAGGCACCCATTTTTAAGCCCCCTCGGTGTATTATAAAGGAATAGATACAATTAGTGCAAGAGACAAGTAGGTGAGACTTGCTGTTCTATTTATTAACATAGAAACACACTCATGAAAATGAGGACAAGATTGAGGACATGAAACAGTAGGATGGTTTTTAAAAAGGTTGAAGTGTATACATTAAGCTTTAAGTGTATATGTTAAGCTTTGTGGCAACTCTGTGTAAAGTTGAAGCTATTGCAGACCTGGAATGTTAGTTTGATAAAGGCTAACTGTAGTTATTTTAAAATGAAATGATTCATTGGAATTCTTTGGTTCTCTCCTCATGATGATTTAGCAAACCTGTCTCTTCTAGAAAGAAAAGTTTAGATGTGTTCACCTAAAAAGGCCTTTCACACATGTAAAATGTAAATAGAACCGCTTAAATGCAACGTAGAAGTGACCCAGCCTTACAAGGATTTTCTGAGTTTGAAATGCTCTGTCACTACTAGTGAAGACGAGGCTTCCTGCAAACTACGTGTTTTCAAGAGCTGGCCTAGAGCTGGTCTCATCCACTCAGAGGATCTGAGCACCCCCTGTGGCCTCACCATCACCCTGCCTCAGACCAGCAGCAGAAAGCACTGTCCGAATCAAAACAGTTCTGTTTAAATCCTGTCTGGAGGACCCATCCTGAGAGTGACCCCCGGTGGAGTCAGAGGCAGACTCTTGCGTGTGTCTTTCCTTTCCTTTCCAGGGTCAGTCTCTTGTGTTTAAAGTAAAAGACTCTCAAAGTCAGGAAACTGTTCAGACGTCCAAACTATGTGGTGACGCTGAGGCCCCTGTGAACCGGAAACAGACATTTACTGTATCCCTTTCCAACTCAATCGCTTCCAAATATCTACCTCTGGTGCTGAGGGGGGTTTGGCTGTTGGCCCAAAGTCCAACAGACTGGACAGAGGCAATGTACAGTTCACAAGGGTCACTTTTATTTTTTGTTTTTGCTGTTTAAAGAGAGAGTTGGGTGTATAATGCTGGCACATTTACAAGAGGCTGGTAAAGGGAGAGGAAAGAGGAAAAAGTAAGACTGTTTTTAATTCATCAAACTGCTGCTGATTTAGGAATAATAAACACAAGTCTGTTTCCTTGATTATTTTATAAATAGCAAATATTTGGGTAAGGAATTCGATAAGTGCGCAGACTATAGGAATTGTTTACCAAAATGATGCGTCAGAAAAAAAAAAACAAACAATCCCCCAAAAAAACCCTTGAGTATGTCTGTAAGAGTCTTCAGTCTGGTTCCCAAGGTCCTTAGTCATCATTCCCCTCATCTTTTGAACTTGATCAAAGCAACACGGAGGACTCTGAGGGGAAAGATGGTTCCATTATGCAAAAGGCAATAAGGTAGTGCCCTTCCCAGCAGTTAATAGGCAGGAATGTTGTAAAATACCGTGTGGTTTTCAAATACCAAGGCGGAAGTTTTCTGGTTTATAATCTTCCTAGTCATCTCAACTGGCCGCCTGTCTTTCTCAGGCCTTGCTGACTGTTTCCATGCTAAACCAAGCTGGTTAGGCTGGAGATCTGTTGCCCAAAGTATGCCGGACCACTGCCTGGTGCTTAACTCGTGTGGCCCTCAGAGCCCACTGACCCTGGGCGTCTCCTCCAGACTCTGGCCAAAGTTCCAGGATTTCCACAGCACCAAGTTACGAAAAGAGCTGCCCAACGTAAGCCACTGACCCAAACACGCAGCAAATTGCATTTAAATGAGCAACACAGGCCTGGAGGAGAATAGAAGGCAAAATATAAACTGTGGTCACTGCATTCTTCTGATATTTAAAAATTAAAATGGAAATATTTTGTCCACTTGGATTTCTGGGAACTTTAGGATGGGAAAATTCTTCTGAAGTTCTTGTAAGTGGGGTATCAATTTTTTAATAGAATGATGGCCAATGGAAGTGTAACGAAGCAATGCTTTATTTATTTGTTTGTTTATTCAACAAATATTTTTTGAGCATCTAGCATGGCTAAGGCTGAGACAGATTCTGAGGTGATAATTTTGAACAGTAAAAGTTCAACTTGGGAAGCAATCAAAAACAGAAAATACCCACCATGTGAGTCTTGGTTCTCTCAAGGTAAAGAACCTCCTTATTGTGAAAGAAGGAAAATGCAAGTGAACCATCTACCTCCCAGGCAGCTTCATAAGTCTCCCACACCTTGTGATTAGTTTTCTAGCCTAGAACCTCAGAAAGTTAGAAGTCATCAAAGCCTGGCCCTAACCATGCTCTGTCCATTGGTTTCAAAGTCCTTGATTCCCCCGGGGACCAGCTCAGCGCTGTTTATTTCTATGCCTGAATTGGAGGTGAAAGGGGGTATTCTCTCTGCTTCTGACATACAAAATTCTCTGTAAGGGAATAATGACTCCAATCGTGCAGCAGGGATATCATGGCCCTTTGAGACACGATTAGACCGTTTTGGTGTGGTCAGCTTTCTTGGAATGCCTCCTTAATAAATCTTGTAAAGTTGGTCCCCAGTCCTAAATCAAGAAAAATCTCCTTTTAATCACATTCCTCTCAGGGTCTTTGAGTTTCTTGGTACATCCTTTTTTTTTTTTTTTTTTTTTTTGAGACAGAGTCTTACTCTGTTGCCCAGGCTAGAGTGCCATGGCATCAGCCCAGCTCACAGCAACCTCAAACTCCTGGGCTCAAGGGATCCTCCTGCCTCAGCCTCCTGAGTAGCTGGGACTACAGGCATGCGCCACCATGCCCGGCTAATTTTTTCTATATATTTTTGGTTGTCCAGCTAATTGTTTTCTATTTATAGTAGAGACGGGGTCTCACTCTTGCTCAGGCTGGTCTCAAACTCCTGAGCTCAAATGATCCACCCGCCTCGGCCTCCCAGAGTGCTAGGATTACAGACATGAGCCACTGTGCCTGGCCTCTTGGTACATCCTTATTCAAATCTCAGGTTGTTCTAGGAGACTCAGGAACTCGGAACAGCTTAAATGAGGCACTGGAGAGCAAAAGACTCTGTCGAGTTTGTGACCAGTCATGGCAGCCCAGTAGAGGACAGGCACCTTGCTGCTGACAGATGGGATGTAAACAGAGTGGAAAAGGCTCTCAGCCAACATTCTTGTTTTCACAATGAAGTCTTTTAACATGATAGGTACAAGTTGCACACAAACTTAATTCATTTTCTCAAGAAAATAAATTGGATTTATAAAACACCTTTCTTTTGAGAAGCTGAAAGAAAACACACTACTGCACCTAAGACTAGTTACATTGGAGACCCTCTCTGTGAGAGTCTGACATCATGCTAACTTTAAGTGGAGGTCAGAACTGCTTTTAAACTTTGTAAAACCATGTTATACTTTTACAATACCTTTCATTTAAGCATTTATTCTCCCAGTACTTTTGCAAGGGTGTAGATAATTTATGGCTTATTTTATGGGTAAAGAAACTGAAATGGCTAACCATTAACAGGTTGTGTTTTCTCAAAGTTACCCAGTAGGTAATTGATAGATTTAAAAAAACAATCCAGGACTGCAAATTCCCAGTTTCTTGGCCTTTCCCTTTAGACCTTTATACCTTAGATGATCCTAAACGTAATGTCATAAGAATGTAAGAAACCTGTACTGGGGACCCCAGTGAACTATCACCTCAATATAAAGTCTCAGATAATACCATCCTAGAACATTGGATGGGGAGCTTAATAGTTACTGTATATGGATTTCTTTCAAATTTAGTACTGCTCGTAGAGTAAGGCACAAGGGGCTCTTGCCCTGAGCCCTTGGCTTTAGAGGACGCTACATATCACAAGCACACACATTTATTAACCAACACATGGGTGCTCAGTGCTGACACAGCACATCCCATACCCCTAAACATCTGACTGTTTGATGAACACTGTTCAGGCCCCAGGAAAACACTGTGGCACTTGCCTCGCTCTATGTTCCCAGGACGAGAGGACTGTGACCAAATGCCATGGAGTCATATAGGCTATGTCACTGCTGGCATTAGAGATGGGCACTGCTTTGGAATGTGGGGAATAATAGGTAGCAGGACTACTTCAGTAAAGAAAAAGGCAAATTAATTAACTTGTCACTTTCAAATATCACTCCCAATTAGTGCTAGGCATGCATTTTCCTGCTCCTCTTCAAGTTCCAAGTGGTGGGTCCAGAGATACTCAGGAGTTAGTATAGTATTTACCTTAGTGTCACATGGTGGCTAAGGAACATTTTGCAATATGAGGCACTTTATATTACTCTTTAATTTGTACATATTAATATTTATGGCTAACTGTACCATTAGGGGATCATTGATTACTTTAACATAAATATTAAAGCATATATTATACAGATCTCAATTCATACAGTAGGCCCCCCAATTACTATATGTGGCTCTGTTCAGAGGTTAAATTATTACCTTACTGTGGGGCCTTGGACAGGTCATCACTTTTCTGGGCCTCTGTTTCCCCATTTGTAAAAGAAAAATGTTGAACTAGAATCAGGGGTGGGCCTTAAGGCTACAGATTCCCCACCCCTGATACTAGATGCTCTCTAAAGTATCTTTCAGCTCTAGAAATTATTGTTTAATTATTCCACTTATTTATAAATTATATGCTTCTTATAAACCTTATATAAATGTATACATATAAAACCTACTATAAACCTTATATGAAGCTGCTATAAACCTTATAAACCTAGTTTAAGAATATAAACCCTTCTTATACCTCATTTTGCCTGTCCAGCCTCATTTGTTCATTCATCAGGCATTTATTGGGTATGAACTATATGTCAGACATGCTGCTATATTTTGGGTATAAACATAACAATGAATAAGTCACAGTTTATGTCCTCACATACGTCACAGAACAGTAGATACATAATTAGGTTACTATCTTAGTCCGTTTGGGCTGCTATAGCAAAATACCTTAGGCTGGGTAATTTATAAACAACAGAAATTTATTCCTTATAGTTCTGAAAGCTGGGAAGTCCAAGATAAGGCACCAGCAGATTCAGTATCTGGTGAGGGCTGCTTTCTGCCACAGAGAAGATGCCTTCTTGCTGCATCCTCACATGGTGGAAGGACTGAACAAGCTCCACTGCACTCTTTTATAAGGGCACTAATCCTATTCATAACGTTGGAGCCCTGCTGGCATAATCACCTCTCAACAACCCCACCTCTTAATACTGTTACTAGGGGGGGGTAGATTTCAAGATATGAATGTTGAGGAAATGCAAACATTCAGACCATTGCAGTTACTATGCTATTATATGATATTCAAGTTCAATGAGAGCTGGGCCTGTAGAACTAGGGGGCCCACGTAAGCCTGGTTACCTTACCTCTCCTAAGGGATGGCAGGCCAAGGAAGACTATTTGGAAAAGGTGGTGTATTTGTTGAGTCAAAATGGATAAGCAGTAGTTAGCCTTGCTGAGAGAAAGGGGAAAACTTCTCAGGTGGAGAGGGCTACAGCAATAAAGGCACAGAGATGAGAAAGAGCATTTTGAGGAGGAATAATATAAGCATGTTAACATAGTGTATGATGTGAGGCATAGAAGCACTCCCTTGAGCCTGGAGCAACAGGCAGAGATGATACTGAGAGCCTTAGATGGGCTTTGTTCTGTAGGTGATGGAAAAACTCCGAAAGGTTATGAACAGAGGAATGCCATAATAGATGTGGTGGTAGGTGGATCATGATTTGACAATGGTCTGGAAAGATAAATTAATGGAAGCCGATTAGAATCAGAGGAACAAGTTAGGGGGCTACAGACATCATCAGGTGAGAGACCATGAAGACCCAAGGTGGGGCAGTGATGTACAAACAGAGAAGTGGGGTGAGATTGGAGATATATTTTGAAGAGTGACATGGGTCTGTTTGAGTACTAACCAAATTTAAAGTGTCCATTCTTACATTGGGCTGTCTGATTTTCCCAACATGAACAGCAGAAAGAAAACTTTACCTGCTCTGTGTTCACAGATTTACATCTTTAAGATTATGCTTACCTATAAGTTTCATACAAATACAAACTATTATTCCTATATTATGTTGTGCATGGTGAAAGAGGGACATGGATACCCCACATCCCCAGAGGATCATTCATTCATGCTCATCAGCTTTGGAAGCTGTGAGCAAATGATGCCTGGTTCTTATCTTGTCAGCCTTCATCCACTCTGAAAGTGCTTTTATGGAGGGGAGGTTTGCACCATTCAGTAGGAATCATGCCATACTCCACATAGGTTTTCTATTCTCAACAGAGGTGGCCTGTTCACAGCTAGGAACAGTAAGCAGTCACTTCAATTTAGGCATCTGCAACTCTCTATGCAAATGAGTCAGCAACAGAGGACTGGGTTTTCTTATGTAAGGTAGATGCCTTTAAAATTCAGTGGGCAAGTTCACAACACAGCAAATGGGATGAGACTGCCCCAAATTCTCTGGAAACAAATGAAGGGTGTTGGCAAGTTCTGGCCGTCCCAGGAAGGCAAGGGTTCTACCAGGGAATCAGCACTGCCTTCAGGAAGCTCCAGAGGGAAGTCAGGTTGTGGTCCCAGCTAAAGCATTGCTGTCCAAATGGCATTTGAAGGGGTCTGTGATTTATGTGGATTTATATAAGATTGAAGGCACTTTATGAAATCTGTTCCTGCAATTACATTTCCTAGGAATTACTAGGGATTAGAACGTCACTATTCTCAGACACTCTGCCACATAGTTTTCTGTAAACAGTTTATACAGAAATAAAGGAGAGGGAATGATCAGTTGCCAATTTGTGTGAGCTTTTCCATACAGAGGCTCACAATGGCCAGTTCCTTCTGATTTATGTACCAACTGCCTGTAGCCAGCTGGCCAGCAGTCATCCTGACTCCTTAGTACTTTCAGAACATTTTAAAAGTAAGCCCTAATAAAAGGCTTCCTTTCTATTATCCCTGTCCTATGCGATGAGGAAAATTCCCCACAGAAGTTGTACACATTTTGCAGAAACCGTAAATTCTGAGGGTGACATTTTAATGTCCCAAAGTCAGTGCATGATAAATGTCTCTTATAAGTTAGAGCCTTTCTGAGATGCGTTGACCTTTGCTTTCTCTCCAATAGATAGGTTTTTCTCTCTTACTCAAGGCTACTATATAATGGTTTTAATTTCTATTAACCCAAAATTATGATCAAAATTCTTCTGAAATATTATTTGGGTTTTTTTGATGGCCTGAGAGGATGCTCAAATTCAGTGACATGAATCATTTTATTTTTCCAGCACTGAAGAATTAAAAACCAAATATCACGTTACAAAGTGTTATAGTATGGATATCTTACATAAATTGCAATTCGATGCATAAGAATTCAAATACACACATTATTTAATATTGTTATTTATCTCTCTCAGCCTACACGTTCATGTACACACACACAAATAATTTTGTAATGACTGAAAGAATCCACTAAGAATCTAAGATTCTTTATTAATAATCTTACTTATTACTAAAAATACTCTTTCTGCTATCAGTGTTGGATTTTCTGCTCCAAAGAAGGTTGGATATATTTTATTGCTTGCTTGACATTAGGGACAATTTCAGCAACTCTAAGCTCTCTTGACCTGTGTGGCCTTCTTATTCCCTTTCCAACCAGGTGTATGCAATCCCCTATAGACATTGGGGCACCAAATGGGTCCCATACCCAGGAACAGGTCTCATTGCAGCCTGTTATAAGAGGAAGTTCACATGGAGATCCTGATAGTGAGTTCATTGAAGAAAATTTCCTGTGGGTCTGCTGAGCACTTGAGCTCTAGGGAGAACTTCTCTCCTGGAGGTTTTCTGACTGGAGAAGAAGGTCCTTCAGCCTTCCATGTATTGAGTGTTCACAAGGCACCAGGCAAAATGCACACTGAGGTGCGCAAGGCAGACATTGTCTCTGCCCTCCTTGAGTGGACTGGGGTAGCTTCAAGTTAAATGCCCTTTGGTCCTAATTGAAAGAATATTCTTCTAAAATAATGCAAGACTATTAATATATGGGTGTAAAAAAAATATACAGAAGTAAACAAGTACATATGCATACACTTGTATGTGTTTTGAAAACATTCCAAAGACCAAAATATTACTGTGGGGTGGAGAAGAGAATGGAAATACTTTAATTTTCAGTATATATCTCTCTGTATTCTTTCCTTTTATTCTGTGTAAAGCTTATAATTTTAAGGAAGTCTAGTCTTAAAAACTGAACAAAGTATGTTTATAATCTAACGTGGAAGGGTATATTGTTGAATGGAATAAAAAGGCATTTTATTAGTGTATCAAGGAAGATCCCATTCTTACAAAAAATTATTGGATAGATAGATAATCTGTGTCAGAAAAATTGAGGCTATAAAACAAATTGCTAATGAAAGTTATTCCAGGGGGTACAACGAAAGGAATGCCTGTATTGTCTGTTGCACATTCTTATAACATTTGACTATTTTTTCAATGAGCATGAATTGATAATCAGAAAAAATAAGATTTTTAAAATAAGAAAAATATTGTGATATGATTTATGCCAAACAACCTCAGCTAATTCATCTTAATTTAAATGATAAAAATATCTTAGAAAATATCAGAAGAAAAAAATATATGTATCTGTTGGTAAAGGACCATAAGCATAAACATTCCTCAAGTCCTCATTTTTCCAAAGCTCCATAATTCTCTTATGCCCTTTAAACTGCTAAACGAGAGGGATTTCACATAATTCTTCAGGTTCAGTTGAGAACCAGTCCCTCTGTGGGGGTGTTCATTGAGGGAAAGGCCTGGGTGGGGTGTGGTCCAGCAGTGGGCGTGCAGATTCCGGGTGGGTCATTGACCTCCCACTGTGACACCTCCCCACTGGCATACACTAGGAAAGGATATGTAATTAGGCTGAGGGGCGAAGGGCCCTTTCTCTCTTTAATGCTTCAGCTTGACCTTGCACCCCAAAACCTTTGCCATCTTTTGGGCCTCATCTAGATATATCGAACAGATTCAGTTTTTATTTTACTCAGTTGAAGGTTTTCATTTTGAATTGGCCTGAATGTGGATCTCAGCCCCACACACAACAGCAAGCTCCTGCACGATGGAGTCTGCCTTGGCAGGCTCATGTGTACTTTCACTTCCCACCCGGATTCTTGAGTACAGACCAGTGGGAGATTGCGTCAGATGCGCCAAGGCAGACCAATTAGACAATCCTGAAATCCCCTTGGTGACACAGCGTACATGAAAACCTGTTGGTATCATAGCACATGGCTAAATTTAGAGGGAGTCTGAAAAGAGGCAAAGAGAATGCAAGGAGATCAATCCAAGAATACAGAAAACTTGCCTGGGCCAGTTAGTCTGCACTCATTTTGTAATGCAGACAGAGGAGGAGTTAATTCCAACCTCAGCTAGTTGCAACACAGTCCTTGTTTCCGTGAAGTTACTCTGGAGAAGGAAGTGCCTTCTAGGTGCTAGCAGCTTGTATCTGCCAAGCCCACACAAGATGTAAGCTGGGAAGGGTAATTGGTACCCTGAAAAACAAGTCAGTTATCCAGCGCTGAGTTACTGACAATATCATGTGAATGCTTTTGTGAGGGCAAATAGCAAGAATACAAATACAAATAAAACCAAGAATCCCTAAAGGGGCAAGTAGCAATTGCCAAAGTATTGTTAATGGTACTGAGGACATCGTTCATTAATGAAACATTAATGAAGTAGTTAGAATTAATGAACTATTTAGAGCACAGGAATCAAATGGACCTTTAAATTTATGTTAAAAAATTGGACTCTTAGGATATGTTGTGATCTTATAGATCACTCTGAAGCTTTAAATGGCTTTAATAGTTGATACCAACAAGAGCGATGTCATCCATTTAAGATTACTTGGTATTTTGGAGAACGTCACAGATTCTGTTTCCCAAGTAAAGATAGGAAAAATTCTCTGGGCATGTTAACCATTGTTTGCTTTTAGTAGAGCCAATCTTCTCCAGAGTCTTTGCAGATAGATACTGTTATTTACAGAATAGTGTCTTTCCACTCCTGAACTCAGCCTCAACAGCTACAATCTAAGATGTTCTTAAAGGTTTTCACAGGTTGCCACCTCACATTGCTTCACCTGATGATGAGTTCATTGGTAACACCTCAAAAAGGTAGAAAGAAGCACAGATAAGGGCAAGGTACACAAGACAGTGGAGCACAGAATGGAATTCCAAAAAGCTTTGGAAGATGTAGAAATCCAAATTGCACTAAGAGAAGACTGATGAAAAGAAATGTATACAAGAATAAAAACAACAGCCACAGAAAGTACCCAAGTGCTTTGGTAAGAATGTCAGTTACTGGGTTGCTCCGTCCCAGCTATCAGTCAAGAAAGTGCTATCCCCAAGTGAACACATATGCACTGAAACAGAGGATTTCACATCCCAGAACCCATAATATTCATCTCTGATTTAATCTCAAACAAAGAATTGAAATGAATTACAGAAAACAGGAAAAAAAGTGGAGCCCAAATAAAAGAAAAAGAAGTAAGTGTTATGTAAGAAAGTAAAAAGCAATTATATAAAGAATTGTCATGATAAATTGTATGTAATTTTATAACTGTATGTATATGTATTTTGTGTTACTAATCAAATATGTAAAACATAGCAATTTTATCAATATCCCTTAATTTTTTTCACAGGATTCTTTTAAAGGTCAATCTATCCTAAAGCACAGATTTCCAGACATATCCCTTCTGCATCATTATAATTTGTCTTCTATGCCCCAAGTCCCCTAACAATCAAAGTTGGGAGTTTCATTTGTAGTTCTGTTCTTCAGCTACATGTTTACAGTGAGAACCAGTGAATGGGTGAAAGCAATTTGAAAATGAATTTGCCAATTTAAAAAAAAAGTCATAATTCAAAACGAGATAAGTTGAAAGGGAGGCATTGCCCTAAAAGAACACTCATGCGTTCGCT
>CAUYRT010037940.1:0-26885 GCA_963574885.1 Lepilemur ruficaudatus | reverse complement strand
CCGGCTAATTTTTTACATATATTTTTAAGTTGGCCAATTAATTTCTTTCTATTTTATAGTAGAGACAGGGTCTCGCTCTTGCTCAGGCTGGTCTTGAACTCCTGACCTTGAGCTATCCACCCGCCTCAGCCTCCCAGAGTGCTAGGATTACAGGCGTGAGCCAATTTCAAGGTAAGTAATTTTTTTAAAGGTAAATTATTTTTTTCATTTTCAAAGGCAAGCAGATATGCTACTGTCAGTGAAAGAATACACGCTCAAGTGCAACAGTTTCTGAAAGAAGGTTATTTAAGGGAGGAAATGGTTCTCGACAACATCCCAAGGCTTCTGAACTGCCTGAGAGACTGCAATGTTGCCATCCGATGGCTGATGCTTCATACAGCAGACTCGGGTAATGCACAGAAGGGGTGGCCGTTTCTTAGCAGGGAGGGAGCCCTTGGATGAGAATCAAATTTTTTTTTTTTAGTCATCTTTGTGTCAATATGGATATGTCAACAGCTCACCTGAACAGCTCTCCCCTGGCAGGTGCTGTTAGCTGCTGGGGAATAAGGATGTTTAGCTCCCATGTTCAAAGAGCTTGTCACTGATGAGATTGGGGAGATCAGATGTTTACATACAAAAAATTATGACTGCAGATCTGTGCTAGACAGAATGCCTCACCTGCCCCAAGATGTTCATGTTCCAGTCTCTGGAACCTGTTATATTACATTATCATATACTATATATAATAATATAATAATGTTATATTACATTAAAAAGGGGGTAAGGTGGCAACTCGGCTGACATTAAAATAAGGAGATGATCCTGGATTATCCCAGTGGACCCAGTGTGATCTTAAGGTCCTTAAAACAAGAAGAGGGAAGAGAAGAATCAGAATCAGAGAGATGGTATGATGAAAAAGACTGGTCCAGCCACTGCTGGCTCTAAAGATAGAAGGGGTCACAAGCCAAGGAACACAGGCAGCCTTTAGGGGCTGAAAAAGGCAAGAACCAATTCTCCCCTAGAGTCTGCAGAAGGAGCCCAGCTTGGCTGACACCTTGATTTTAGCCCAATGAGCCCATTTCAGATTTCTTACCTCTTGAACCATAAGAGAATAAATTTTGTATTGTTTCAAGCCTCTAATTTTGTGGTAATTGTTAGAGCAGCCATAGGAAACTAATCCAAGGTCCAAGGCAGTAATAAGAGCCAGGCATGTCAAACAGACAGGTGGTAATTTCAGTCCAGAGTAGGCAGAGAGACATTGCTTGGGTGGAGGAGCAGAGGAGGTCGGGAAGGCTCCAGACAGGAGGCAGAGCTGCCCAGGCCCTTGATAAAGCTTTGAAGCAAAAACTGGGAGAAATTCGTGATCACAGAAATGGTAGAGTAAATGGTATGATTTTGGAAGTACAGAAAAATGTACAGGTCCACTGAGTTGATGACCTGGCTAGACCAGAGTGCTTATTTAAGGTAGATTGGGTCTTAACCTTTTCTGGGTCATAGTCTTCTTTGAAACTTTCTATCCACACAAAGTTTGGCCATCAAGTTCAGAAGCCTCACAGCTTGTGTAAAACGCTTCCAGAGGATCCATGAGCTATGACTCTAAAGCCCTGTTTTAGTCATAGAAAAGTGAGTAAGTTGAACTAACACTTCTGAGCTTGTTCAGAGTTGGCATGGTTCCTTATAGTTAGTAAATGCTTGATTAACATTCAATAACTAATGTATCCAAGGCAACATACCCCTGGATAAGCAGTTACTTTCCCCACACGTGTGACTCAACCAGATAGACCAATCATTGTTTCTGGTAAATCATGACCCTGTGCAATCAGGTCAAACAATTGCCAAGCACAAAAATGAAAAACCGATGTGGCGGCTGATGATAAAATCAAGAGTTGTGTCATTCAGCAGCCCTGTAAAGCCATCTGCTTTTTGTTTTTCACTCAACAAATTTTTTTTGAGGACCTACACTGAGACAGGCACTGCTTTCAACACTTCCTTGCTGTTTCAAGCAAGACTTTATCTCTAGAAAACAACTGTGCATACCAGGTTGTTCTGTAGCCTCCTTGGTAACACGGTAGCCCTTGGCTCACAACTCTTGCAGCCAAGATGACTTCACAGTCCCTCTTAGCGCCATCTGTTTTCACTTCCTGTGATCATCCACAGTGGAAACATAATTTGCACTTCCTCATCCTTGTACCTTTGAAAATGTGTGGAATTTCTCCTCAGCCTTCTCCCCAGTTAAACATTTCTCACGAGTGTTGCTGTCTAGTTTTTTTTCATCATTTTGTTTGTTGGCTTAGATCTATTTACAGTTTATCCACAGTATGACTACCGTGGCTAAAGTTTTTAATCATCTAATCTGTTTTTAATTAGTTGAGTTTATCTTTTATATAAACTCCAGTTCTAATTTGAGGTTTTTACTGTGTTGACTCATCTTATAATCTTTACCCAAAGCCTTACACGTAAAAGTATATAAACATCTCAGGCCGTCATTTCATCCTATTATATCATAAAACCAACTGTGGTTTTTCCAGTGACTCAACTTCATCTTTATTTTCTGTGTGACTCTCCCTGACAGCTGTGCCTGTGTTCTGCAAGCCAGCAGTCTCCTGGATTTGCACCCACGTCAGGGACAGCCTCGGTTTGCCAGAGGTCTGTGATTTTATCATCAGCTGCCACATCTGTTTTTCATTTTTTGTGCTTGGCAGTTATTTGACCTGATTGCACAGGGTCATAATTTTCCAGAAACAAATGAGCGGCCTATCTGGTTGAGTCACACATGGGAAAAGTAACTGCTGATTTAGCTTTTATGGTACTACAGTCATGGGGTACAGAAAGTCAGGCATACAGTCATCTCACCTCCTATGAACTTGCTGAAGGCATTTCACCTAGGCTTAGGATGCTTCTGCAATGCCCTACAGCTGTTGAAGAAACATTCTCTGAGGCAACATTGGACGAGAAAGGCTGGCCGACAACTGAGGTCTGACCCTGAGGTTACCATGGTTCTAGGATTTAGTCTCGCACTTCTCTGGGCTTGAATTCTTAAGGGTCAGATCTGAGAGAGATGATCAGGCTCTGAAAACACTGGAACTAAACTTGGTTTATACCAAGGAGCTAAATATTAAGGCACATTGAGAAATACAGAGTATTTGTCCAACTACTGGGATTCTCTATCCAAAAATGACAGCAAATTAGTATCAGATTTCTTATTGAATTAGAATTAATATAAAGACAAGTAGAACTCCTTCTGAGTTTATTTGGTTTTTGTTTATTAGGCAAATATGAAGCTGAATAAATTCTCCTTCTATAATCAGTGTCACCAATTCCAAAATATTTCTCCCCAGATAGTTCTGGAGAATGCATAAGAAATCAGAATTCTGTCATTTCCCTTGAAACCTGAGGCCTTTTTCCAGGTTGTCACAAGTCTCCTGATGGAGTAACAAAGAAATGAATATATAAAATCATATTCCATAGGCTACATCATAACTGCAGTACCAGAAACACCCATGACATAGGCTCATACAACATGATCATTCTTTGCATCTAGACATCCTGAGATATTGGTCAGGAGAAGGGTAGGAAAACAGGAGTGTGCATGTGTAATACTAGTACAGCTACCTCAGACCTTGTATAATACCTTATATAGCTGTGAACATTTTGACAATGTTGTCTTAGAGTTTTTATTTTTACTTTATTTGCGATCTAGATAGCATCATAGTCCATTTTCTGCTGCTATAACAGAATATCACAGAGTAGGTAATTTATAGAGAAAGGAAGTTTATTAGGCTCGTGGTTCTGGAGGCTGGGAAGTCCAAGAGCATGGTGCCAGCGTCTGGTGAGAGTCAGCCCATGGTGGATAAGTAGAAGGATGAGAAAGCGTGTACAAGAGAGCTCAGTTTTATAACAAAGTCACTCCTGCAATGGGCAGTGTAACTAACCCACTCCTGAGATAGTTGAATTAATCTGTTCATGAGGGCAGAACCCTCATGACTCAATCACCTCCCAAAGGCCCCACCTCTTAACACCACTCAAAGGCAACCAAGTTTGCAACACATGAACTTTTGGGAGACACATTCAAACCATAGCAATAGCTTTAACTTTTAAGTATTTTTGCCTTCTCCTTCTTATTCTTTCTGAGATAAATAATTAGCCCTTAAACCAATCTCAGCAAATATCAATATTTTTTTATTCTATGCATTTCTTTTAACTTATTGTTTAGGTTGGTAACTGACAGGCTAAACTGAAAATCAGGACATCTGGTGATCGACTGGTCAATCACTGTCTAATTTTGTGACCTTGGCCTCGTTGACGTAAGCTCTCTGTGCCTTAGTTCAGAAATTTCTAAGTACCAGCCATGCCCTCAGGCCTTTACAAGGAGCAGGATGGCCACAGGTTCTTAGTATTTGGAGGGGCCTTGTCTTTGGGTAGGTAAACCTGCTTGCCTATTGGTCAGGCAGTCCCAAAGTTCAATGATTCACTAAGAGGACTCAGCATATAGTAGTACTCACAGCTACAATTTATTATAGCAAAAGGACAGAAAGCAAAATCAGCCATGGAAAAAGGCATATGGGGTAAATCCGGAGGAAACCAAGCACAAGCTTACAAGGGTCTTCTCTAAGTAGAATCACACAGCACATGCTTACTTCCTTTCAGCAGTAAGTTGTGCAAACATATGTAAAATGTTGTCAACCAGGAAAGCTCCTGTGGTTTTTACTGGGGGCTGCTCACATAGACAGCCTTTGCCCAGCATGTACCCAAACTCCAGATTCCCAGGAGGAAAGCAAGTGCTCAGCATGAACCACATTGTTTGTACAGTTAAGGCAGAGTGAGCCATTCTTATGAGTTCTCAAAATGGGGGGGGGGGGTCTTCCCAAAATCCAAGTTCCCAGATGCCAGCCAAGAGCCAAACTTACAAACAGACCTCTCTAAGGATAGCAGTCTCGGGCCTGCCTGTCCACAACTCAATGGCAGGGATCAATGCCTAAACCAAAAGCAATTCCGGACAGACAGGACATAAATAATCCACCCACCTGTGAAGTGGTACCAGAAGGCTCTGCCCATCCATATTGGGCAGTCACTATAAACCAACCCCAAAATGCTTACAAAATTTCGGAACACTGTTCTGCAGCTTGCTTTTGTCATTCAACAGTATATCAGGGATGACATTCCGTGTCAGATTCGATGGTCATTTAGCAGTTCAGTTGTACTCCATAGCATAGTTCCACTATAGGTGTAATAAAAACGGTGGCTACTTGGGAATGCCTGGGTCTTGTAACCAGTAATCTTTGGGGTTTGGGTCAGGTGGGTGCAGGAACTAGCCACAGACATTAATGCCCGTTCAAAACCAATCTGTTATTGGTATACAATTTTCTTATTACTTTTTAAATGCTTAAAATGAAGGAAAGTATTTAAGAATTCATCTTATTTCATAGTTTCTACACATTTAATAAGTGGATAACTCTTTTCTTCCTGTTTCTAGCTTGTGACCCAAACAATAAACGCCTTCGTCAAATTAAGGACCAGATTCTAACAGACTCCAGGTACAATCCCAAGATCCTCTTCCAGTTGCTGTTGGATACTGCACAATTTGAGTTTATACTCAAAGAGGTAAAAATATTGAATAACCACCAAAGTCTTAGTGTTTTTATGCTTAAAAATATTTTTAAAAAGATTAGGATTTAATTGTTTTGTCTCTGATTCAAGCTACAGATTCTAGCCGTCTGAGATAGTTCTTATAGAAAAAAGAGATTAAAGCATTTAATACCAACTGTTACTGGGGCTACAGTGATGGAGCACATAAGATTATAGAGGTTATAGTCTAATGGGGAATACAAACATATTAATCAGAGAATCACACTAATGAAAATATAAATACAAACTGAGATATAGGCTCTAAAGGAAAGAAACATAGTTTCTTTCTGAGTACCTAAAATTTAAGGGCTGGGTGCGGTGGCTCACACCTGTGGTCCCAACACTTTGGGAGGCCAAGGTGGAAGGATCACTTGATCTTAGGAGTTTGAGGCTACAGTGAGCTATGATCTTACCACTGCACTCTAGCCTGAGCAACAGCAAGATCCCATCTCAAAAATAAATAAGTAAAATAAAGGATCCTGTTCTAGCCTGGAAGACTTCCATGAGAAGAGCAGCAAGAGCTTTTCTGAAGGGATCTGTTAGAGTTAGCTAGACAAAGGTAGGGAGCATGATGGAGAACAGTCCAGTGAGAGGAAAGTCCTCTTGGCTGGGAAAGAGCTCAGCCAATTCAAGCACCAGAAAGACTAGTTGGCTGGAGGGGAGAGAACACAAGAGAAAGGTAGTATGAAATGAGGCTGAAAGGTGGGCAGGAGCCAGCTCATGCTGGGCCTTACAGAATTTCTGTCTTGATCCTACAAGCCATGAGGGTGGGTGATTTGCATTTGAACAAGGTCATCTTAAGGACTATAAGGAATCTGAGTTCACTGAAGGAAATTCTGAGGTTAGTCTTACCCCTAACGAAGCCTCTACGGGCATAATAAAAACAGCAGATACTTGGGAATGCCCAGGTTTTATAACCAGTAACCTTGGGGGTTTGGATCACATGGACCCAGGAACTAGCCCCAGACATTGATGCCCATTTCAAACCAATCTTCACCTTGCCTCAGTTTTGTTAGTGATAAACTAGATGTTTCTTTATCTTCTAGATGTGTGAGGACACTATATTCCCCTATTAAGTAGCTAAAAAAATAATAGATGATGATTATTAACATAATGATAATGCATGTGTTGAGTGTTTTCTGAGATTTGTCTGGGTATAATTTTATAAGATCAGGGAAATGCTACCTCTTTTTGATCTATTAATAATTTTAAGTGTTTTCCCTCTAAATAGCAAAAAATTATTGCGTATATACTCTGTTCCCAGCTGGGCGCTAGGAATTCAAAAATGAATAAGGCTTGCCCCTACCAAGCTAGGAGCTTTCAATATAGTGGGGAAGAAAGACAGATTAAGCCAAGAAGAAAAACTGGGAAAGATCCAAGAAGAGGAACCAGGCACCACGTTAGTTGATCAAAGCAAAACTGGTCTTTCAAGGCAAGTGAGAATGCCCACAAGGAAGAAATGCCCTCAGACCAGTTGCAGTCATGAACCAGAGCATCAGGGACCCAGGAGTCCTATACCATATAGCCCAGTGTCGTTGAGGGGAAATCAGGACAGGTCTGGGCTATCTAACTGACCAAGCTTACATTTCTGCTCATAGATCTGTTCTCTGGAATCTACTGAAATAGAATGAATAGCTTCCTTCAGTCTGTTCAGGTAGAGAGGAAACAGAAGGCAGCCTAAGGGAGCACCAACTCATTGTTAAAGGTCTTCAAGAAGAGAAAGGCTCTGGTAGAAAGAAAAAAACTACCCAATACAAATGGAGCCAAGAAATAATACATTTGAATTTCTGGCATTTCAGCTTGGTTCTTTAACATGTATTTCCTCTCTCCTACGTCCCATCCCACCCCTTTTCCAGAATCGCTTTTTGATTCTCCTGTAAACACTGTAATTGGACCTGTGTTTCTTCTAATCTTTGTATGTCAGTATATTTCCTAACTCAGGGACCATCCGCTGTCCCAGATTCCATCTTACAGGCTGGGAAACCTGTGAGTTCATGTGAATCAGTGTTTGAAGGGCTCAAAGCCATTTGGTCTGTTATGAAGGTCTTTGGGTGATTTTGTATTGTTGCTTTGCCTTTGTCAAATGGCATTGATTCATCCCAAGCACACAGAAAGATAGGGTAGACTCCATAAATAATTCTCATGGTTCCTCATCCTTTTATCATTTTACTGATGAATCGTCCTGCCCAGATCACTGAGATTCCTCCTCCACGGGCCTCACAGAATTCCATGCAGCCTGGTTTTCCTTCTACAGGTGGAGTCTCCCTATCCCATTGTTTGTCTTTTCAATGTTCGTTATAATGCTGATAATGAGGAATTTAAGAGAAAAATCAGCATTCATGCGTATTTACCTCATAAGAGCCCAGTGAAATAAACCCTTTACTTTCCTCTGGGATACCATGTGCTTTAATGAGAAATAAGTATTTTTTTAAGTTTGTTTCAGGAAAAGAAAAACCCAACCTTGAGTTATATCATTTTTCCCTCTACCCAAGTAAAGGTAGAATTGAATCTTTATAGGATTTAAACTTTATGTCACAGTGAATTAATAAACAGAATTACTGATTGAAAAAATAAGAAAAAAACCTTTGTAACTATTTTAGTTCATTCCTTAGTCATCTGATAATACTCAAAGCTTCCTTGACTAATTAAATTAGAATCACAGAAATTGTTGCCTAGAAAGAACCATAGATCAGTGGTCACAAATTTGATTATCAATACACATTAAAAATAGGCCAGGCATGGTGGCTCACTCCTATAGTCCCAACACTCTGGGAGACCGAGGCTGGACGATCACTTGAGGTCAGGAGTTCCAGACCATCCTAAGCAAGAGTGAGACCTCATCTCTACAAAAAATAGAAAAAAAAAAAAAAATTAGCCAGGTGTGGTGGTGCACTCCTGTAGTCCCAGCTACTCACAAAGGCTGAAATGAAGGGCCGCTTAAGCCCAGGAATTTGAAGCTGCAGTGAGCTATGACCATGCCACTGCACTCCAGTCGGGGTGACAGAGCAAGGAGCCCATCTCAAAAAGTAAATACATAAAAATTAAAATGCTGATTTCTGGGCCCACCCAAGACCTTCTGAACCAGAATCTTTAGGGATCTGTCTTGGGAATCTGAAACTTTAAAGCCCTCCAGGTGGTGCTTATGTGCTACTGGTCTGAGAATCATTGTCTTAGAGGTGGTCTAGCTTTGCCCCTCAATTCGTATAAAGTAGTAATACCTAAGAGATGGCATCAGGGTCAATGTTAATTTTTAGTGTCTTTTATAATAAATTGGGTTTCACTCAAGCTCTCTTCATAAGCTGCCTAATCTGGATTTTCGCTTAAGTAAATAAATCTTTTCTATCTTCTCAACAGATGTTCAAGCAAATGCTTTCAGAAAAGCAAACCAAATGGGAGTATTACAAGAAAGAGGGCTCAGAACGTATGACCGAGCTTGCTGATGTCTTTTCAGGAGTGAAACCCCTAACCAGAGTGGAGAAAAATGGTAATTGCTGAAGAGGAAATATTGGTGTGTGTGAAATATATATGCGCATTATTTGAAACCTTGAAATTGGCAGGGAGAAAGTCCTTTTGTTTTCATCATTATATGCCTTGATGTCCTTTTTTAGCATTGCTAATAGTGATCTGAAGTTTAGTTTTGGCTGCCTCTAGCTTTATGCTCCTGTGGGCAATGTTCGTATCCATCTGGTCTTCAGGCTTCATGTCTTATCTTTGAAATAAGAGGGTAGGCTAAGCTAGGGGTTCTTGTAACTCTGGTTCATAGGTAGAGTTTAGAGAGTCATAGTCAGCCTCTGCCCCCATAGCATACAAAACTGATGTGTCAATTTATGTGCATTTGGAGGGGGAAAGGATCTATAGCTTTCATGATCTTTCATGAGCTTCTCAGAGGGATACGTCACCCAAAAATATCACTACCTACCAACAGAGAATATGTTAAGATTCATGTCT
This sequence comes from Lepilemur ruficaudatus, assembly GCA_963574885.1. Classification (NCBI taxonomy): domain Eukaryota; kingdom Metazoa; phylum Chordata; class Mammalia; order Primates; family Lepilemuridae; genus Lepilemur; species Lepilemur ruficaudatus. The sequence goes on along the minus strand of CAUYRT010037940.1, from coordinate 17,333 downwards.
TCTAATCTTGGTTGGTTCTTGTTCACCAATGTACCTGCCACCTAGTGGCAGAAGAGGGGACCTGCAGACTGTTTTTGACAGGAAACAGCTCATTTTTCTTTGATAATTATGATCCTGCTTCTTTTAGGAAATTTTATCTATAGAAAAATTTTGACATCATTTGAAATCTTTATGGATAAGAACTTTTCAGATTGTTCCCCAAAAAACCATTTTGAATTTAATGTGACAAATTAAACTTTTTTAATGCTTAATGTTTAACTATCAGATTCATTTCTGATGAAGTTAATTACACAGTAGAATTGCTTAATTATGTAGCTTTTTATTTTAAAACTTTATTGTTTTTAATCAATAAAAGTTTGTGATTACTGTATTTTGACTTTTGTTGATTTGTTTGATACTGAGTAGTTGGTCTAAAATATATTTCTAAATTATATTATTGTTCCTATTGGGAAAAGTCAGCCAGTTTATAATGTGATATAAACTGACAACATGTTTTACAGATCACCATATTGTAATTTTTTAAAAACAAGAAAAACAAGAACCACTTATAACAATCTGACTGGATTAGTTGGCCAGAATCAGTGCATTAATCTCTATGATAGTTTCTTTTATCCTTATAAATACCAGCATTGTTTCATAAGTCATTCAAATGAAGATTTGACACTTTTTCAGGCCGTATTGTTTATTTCAGCTTAGGAAGTACTTTCACAAATTTTTCTCATTTGATTCGTATAACCCTATGAGATAAACATCTTAATCCCTATTTTATATGTGAGGAAACTGAAGCTTAAAAATGCAGTCATTTGCTGAAGGTGACAAAGGTAGGGCCTCACAGATTTCACTCATCTCCTCAGACTCCAAATCTTGTGCTCTTTCTGCTACTCCATCACTGTCCCTCAATCCTACAAAGCATCTTTAATATTACAAGTATCCCTCATGCCAATTCTTGAAATAACTTGGGTTATCAATCATTAATTTCTTTTAATAAAGTGAAACCATCCCACTGATAAGCAAAAAAAAATAAATCCTGAGGGAATCAACATGGTCAGGTGAAAAGAACACACAGCCTTTGAACCTGGGCAGACAATTGTGAAAACCCTGGCTCTACCACTGAGTAACTGTGAAGCCCTGTGTAGGATCCTCAGCTTCCTTGTCGAAGAAATGGCCAATAATTTCTACCTCCATAGATTGCTGTGAAGATTAAATGAGATGAAGTGTAGACCTTTGCCTGACCCACCAAGGGTATCAGCATGCTGACACCCTCGTCTTTCTCTGCTGTGTGACATGTCTGCTGGATTGTGAACGCAAAGGGCGCCTGCTGAACCGCTCAGACTTCCCTGCAACTCACCAATCATACCTCCCCCTTCTGACGTGTTGGTCTCCTCCTCGCCTTCCGAGACGTGCCATTGCCATTCTTGCCCTGAAGCCTCTGCCAGTGGCTGTCTTTCATCTAAACAGAATACCCTTCTTACCTGTCTGACCATCCAGATCTTTACCCTTCCTCTTTTCTCTAGAAAACTCTTTCTGGGAACTGGGTTACATCCTTCAGTTCCTTCCTGACTCCTCTGCACTGCCCCTACCACCTTTGCACTTTATCCTTTACAACATGGACTTGAGCCTTTAGTCCTTTTCTGCCAAGTGTTGTAGACTAAGCTGTTTACACAGGAAGTTTAATCTATCCTATGTCACATGCTTCAGAAGGTTTTGATGTTTGGAGACTTCCTGAGAGCAGTGTTAGGCCCATAGTAAAACCTCTGTGAGTTAAAAACTGGATTTGTAAAAGATTATTTAATTAGATCCAAAGCCACAGCCACAGGAATTCTGGAATTTCAGTAGTCTTTCCTTGTTTCTGTATTAATAGAAAATCTTCAAGCTTGGTTCAGAGAGATCTCAAAGCAAATATCATCTTTAAATTATGATGATTCTACTGCTGCAGGCAGAAAAACTGTGCAACTAATACAAGCTTTGGAGGAGGTAAGAAAAGGCTTTTTAAAAGATAATTCTTGGATCATGAATCATACCTGTGACCCACCCAGCCATCTCCTCCTACAAATGTATCTAAGAGAATATTTCATCAGAAGCAGAAGCAATGTGAATTAATATGCTTCCTGTAATATTATATACAGGGTCCCAGATTCGGAGAAATAATTAAATGACTAGCATGAAGAGAATGGTAGCAAAAATGATACTATTTCAACTTGAGGAAACATGTCCTCTTGGAAAAATAAATATGAAAATAATATAGAAACATTGGGTGAATGGTGATAAGGAGGAAAATGCAGAAACAAAATTGCATGTGTATACCATTTTTAGGTTTGTAAAAAAAGTGTGTGCCTTGGGGAGAGGAATACACAAAAAGGAAAATAATTTTATAATGTTCATATGCTTGAAAGTGGTGTCTTTTCTGAAAAAGTAAGTTTGTTTTTTTTTTATTTTGGAGACAGAGTCTTGCTCTGTCACCCTGGCTAGAATGTAGTGGCATCATCATAGCTTGCTACAACCTCAAACTCCTGAGCTCAAATGATCCTCCTGCCTCAGCCTCCCAAGTAGCTGGGATTATAGGCATACATCACTATGCCCAGCTAATTTTTCTATTTTTAGTACAGACAGGGTCTCACTCTTGTTCAGGCTGGTCTCAAACTCCCGAGCTCAAGCAATAATTTACTCAACAATGATTGTACCAAAAAAATGATTATACCTCACCACTCTTCAAATTTTGTGTTGTGTGTTTAAGTTTAAAATGCACACTAAAATCATCAGAACAATAACTATAAATTCTATTATTTAAAACATCTTTGCTTAACCTATAACCCTATCCAATTGGTATGATTGTATATAATTAATACTTTTTTTCACTTGACAGACTTTTTTTTTAGTCACTCCAGCTTTCGTTTGAATGGCAGACTTTCTTATAGGCTTTTCCTTGTTTCTTGCAAGTTTTTTAGCATGGTCACTATAAATGGCAACACAGTACAATATACTCTATTGTTAGCATACCAAATTTTCTCATTCCAGAACAATTGCTTACTTGTACTGTTTCTACTTTGCCTGCTTTTTTGGATTTTCTAGTCTGTAGTACAATTGTAAACAACTATGTAAATCTCGGATGTTTTTTATCACTGAACTTATTTATTTTGGCATATAGTCCAGGCCTCTTAAGTTACATAAAATTTCAGATACTGTGGAATTACTGTTTTGTTTTAAAGAGTACATCAAAATAACTTATATATTAAATGCTAACACATTAGTTGAGATGTAACTTAATTTTTTTTTAGCACTCCTTCAAATCTTCAGAATTAAGAGGATTTTCCAATATATTTATTTATCATAAAATAGAAAATGAGAACATTCATTTATGATGTCCTATGTGTACAGGATAATAAGCAGTTGAACAATTTTCTATTCCTAGAAACTTGTATATTTTTTATGACTGGACTTACATATTTCTGAAATTATAATTTGAAATAAAAATGTTATCGAGAAATTATAGGTATACAGTGTGCTTCATTTGAAGTGTTTTCAAAGAAAAATGAGCGCCATAGAGGCCCTAATTTTTAAATTAAATGTGTTTATGTAACACAGGTCCAAGAATTTCACCAGCTGGAATCAAATCTGCAAGTATGTCAGTTTCTTGCTGATACTCGCAAGTTTCTCCATCAAATGATCAGAACCATTAACATTAAAGAGGAGGTCCTGATCACAATGCAGATCATCGGGGACCTTTCTTTTGCTTGGCAGTTAATTGACAGGTAATGAGGCAGCCTGACATTTGCCCTTGATGAGGGCCGGTGGGAACATCTTCTTACCGTTTTTCTCTTTTTACAGTTTCACATCTATAATGCAAGAAAGCATAAGGGCAAACCCATCTATGGTTACTAAACTCAGAGCTACATTCCTAAAGGTAAGCAAAGAACAATGAGATCACATTCTGTTACTTGAAAAAGTTGGCCTTCCTTCTTACCTCATTCATTAATTCCCAAGATTTCATCTTTTTAGAAAGTTGGATAATTTAAGTATTTTTATAGACTGAAAATTGTTAGCAGTTTTTCCATGAGAGCATGGTTTCGAAAGATGCCAGAAATAAAGCTTGAATTAACAATATATAAGTTGGAATGTCTTACAGAATATTGTTTTTAAATACAGAAATAGGCTTTTTTTATTAGCCATCTAGCAATCTGAATGAATCCTTTGGGTACTTTATTCCCTAAGGATGAATTAATTCCTTTTACTTATGTGTTCAAAAAATTCTTACCAAGCCTCTGCTACAAACCTAGTATTTACTCTAGCGGTGAGGGAATAGTGGTGAACAACACAGGCACAGCCCTTGCTCTCAAGGTAATTTCGGATGGTGGTGTTAGGTCCAGAGCCAAGAAAGAGACTCACAAAACCTCATGTGTAGCAAAATGCTTTTTATTTTCATCATCTGGGTACACATGGGTGGAGGCGAAAAACCGTCCACACCGAGGGAGGGGAAAGACTTGGGTTTTATAGAGGGTTTCTCCAGGGGGAGTAAGTAAGTGGGCCAGAACAGCCACTTGTAATAAATTCTTTTTCAAACAACCAGCTCCTAGGACCCCTGCTGCAGTCACATCCATCCTTCAGCACCAGTGTTGTCCTTATCAGGAGAGCTGGGGAGGGAATAGGAATGCTGGCTGCAGCTGGCTGTTAGATTTACAACGTCTGGGGACTCTCCAGACTCCTGCAGCTATTGTTTCACAAGCCTAAGTTTTCTATTAACTGCATTCTGTCCTATACATACTTTTCGGGTTCCCACCTGGAATAAACCTAACAGGTAGTAAATGAACAAATAGTTTATTCAGTGTCTTCTGACAGAGTTGCCGTAGGTACCAATTCTGAGATGTACTTTTTTCATATTTTAACATTTCTGTAATTAGAGCTGGGTTTTATCATTGATGGCATACTCATAGTTTAGTTTTCAGCATCTTCTTTCTTTCTGAAAGAAAGGTGCATAAAATAATGGCGTTTCTTACACTTGATGGCATCTTAGATTGGACAGATTCAGTAAGCCATCAATCAAAATGTCTGATTTCCAGCCAGGCGTGGTGGCTCATGCCTATAATCCTAGCACTCTGGAAAGCTGAGGTAGGAGGATCACTTGAGCTTAGGAGTTTGAGGCCAGCCTCAGCAAGAGCAAGACCCTTTCTTTGCTAAAAATAGAAAAATAAGCTGGGTCTGGTCACGTGCACCTGTAGTCCCAGCTTCTCAGGAGACTGAGACAGGAGGATTGCTTGAGCTCAGGAATTTGAGGTTGCTGTGAGGTAGGCTAACACCACAGCACTCTAGCCAGGGCAATAGAGCCAGACTGTCTCAAAAAAAAAAAAAGTCTGATTTCCATACGGAAGTCATTATCTTCTGTAGTACAGTGGCTCTGAAACTCAAGCACGCATCAGAATCACCTGTAGGGCTTGTTGTGACACAGTTTGCTGGCCCCACCCCAGAGCTTCTGATTACGTCCCACTGGGGTGGGACCCAATAATTTGCATATCTAACAAATTCTCAGGAAATGCTGATGCTGCTAGTCCAAGGAGCACAATTTGAGAACCACTGCCATAACAGATAACTATAATTTTTTTTAAATTATATTGTCAGAAACCATTAATAATATGGATGAGATCTGGTGATGGTTGCCCTCTGTTGGGTAAAGCCCAAGTGTTTTGTTGTATTACATTTTCTGGAAAGAGATTTCTAGGACTTTTTATGAAACAGAGAAGCAGATATACTGTACTTTTCTTCTAGCTTGCCTCTGCCCTTGATCTGCCCCTTCTTCGAATCAATCAAGCAAACAGCCCTGACCTTCTGAGCGTGTCTCAGTATTATTCTGGCGAGTTGGTGTCCTACGTGAGAAAGGTGAGAAATGCATCAAAGTGACATTCACTCTTACTGGCCAACGGGCGTTTTAAATACAAAAGGTACACTGGAGCCCTGTAAAAAGTACACCTGGGTCCCTTTCCCTTTTTAAAATTCGATCCCAGAAATTTGCAATACCCAAAAATAAACATTCTTACTGCTAATCTGGACATACACATGCAAGTTTTATTTCTATTTTATAAATGCTGGTGTTATTAACCTCCATTTTATAGATGTAGAAACTGAGAAACAGAGATTATAATAGATTCTTCAAAATCACAGAGTTATTTGGTAAAAGCTTCAGATCCAAGATATTCTGGTCAGAACCTAGTTCAAGTTTTCATGGGCATTTTGGTGCTTGTTTTAATAATTTACAATGGAGCATGGAGCCAGACAGGCCTGAATTCAAAATTTATCTGTGTCACATACTAGCTGAGTGCTCTACAGTGATGTTACTTAACATCTTTGAACCTCAGTCTTTAAAAAATCTGTAACGTAGGAATGATACATTCTTCTGCAGCATTTCTAGGAGGATTAGTTCTATATTTGGTGAGCAATTTTGTTTCAAGGAATGGAGCTCTGTGCCTGCTAGCAGTTATTAAAAACAACTCTTAGAGATTTCTCAGCATCCCTTCCTATAGACAAATTGCTGTTTGTGCACACCAGTACCCTTCTCTTTTTTTATTTTTAATTATGGGTACATGATAGTTGCATATATTTATAGAGTACATGTGCTTTGTTGATACAAACATATAGTGTGTATTAATCAAATTAGAACACCAGTACCCTTCTTACTGTCATCCTAATATTTGTCAGCTAAGAAAAATAAAATAGATATTTAATTGTATTTCCTCCTCTCCTTTCACTAAAGGTTTTGCAGATCATTCCAGAAAGCATGTTTACATCTCTTCTAAAGATCATAAAGCTTCAGACCCACGATATCATCGAAGTGCCTACCCGCCTAGACAAAGACAAGCTGAGGGACTATGCTCAGCTTGGCCCACGATACGAGGTGCCATGTCCCTTTGACTTCTGCCTTTGATGTTTTAAACTAAAAACCATGAAATACTTCATGTCTGTGTTGCCTGCCATATCCCAGGGACCACGAGACCAATTCTGATGTGTTTTCTCACATTCTCAATGATAGCCATGGTTTACCATCTGAGTGCAATCACACCTTTATTCTTGACATTTTCCTGGTGTCATTTTAAGGCCTTGCCCACCTGAATGCTCTCAGTGGAAAGAGAGCTCAGCTGGTTACCATTTTCTAGAACAGTCTATTAATCAGCCCTTGTTCTATTTGGGCTAGATTACTGAGACTTTTCATATTCATGTTCCTGCTTTCTATACCAAACAAGTGGCTCAAAATAATCTATATTCCATTAACCATTTCCTATAGACAAATTTTAAGCCCACTCAATAGTTAAGCATCCTCAGAGGTTGTTCGTGAACCCACATACCTCTGTGTTTCTTTCTCCCTGAACTTAAAGTTCAAAGATACGAAAAGTAAAATCAAGTGAAGATTGAAAACGTGATGTGACATTCTCTGACACAACTCGAAAAAATACATCAGGAATTTAGATCACCAAGCTTGGTATTTCCACATTTATTCTGACTCAAAAATACAGCATCTGTCTTCCTTATCAGTGGCTGCTGGTGTTGCATGAGAAGAATGTGGATGCGAGGGCGGGGGAGGTCACCTTTTCAGTCTCCTTTGGTCTTTTCTAGCTGGAAGGGACCATCCCTATCAGTGAGTCCTGACTTTCATTTTAGACATGAGAAAATGAAGCCCAGAGAACGAGAAGTGCCTTGTCAAACATTAAAAAATTAATTGATACCTTGTTAGTTACCCAAGATGTCTAACAGTGGTCTTTACCACAAAAGCTTATTTCTTTCAAGGACATGTGGACACAGGTGTCCTAAAGCTACATTCTCAGTTCCTGTTATCTTGGCCTATTTCAGGACTATTAGCCAATTATTTTAGCTTTCCACAGAAATGATGGGTCTTTTATCTGCAGTAATTTATTATACCTCTTCCTCTTTGTTAAAGGTTGCCAAGCTTACTCACGCTATTTCCATCTTTACGGAAGGCATCTTAATGATGAAAACGACTCTGGTTGGCATCATCAAGGTAACGACTCTAGTGCTGGTCCTTGTGGCCTCACACTGCGGCTCTCAGCTGTTTGGATTCTCATGGTCATTGTCATGTGTAGAACAGGGAGTGATATCATCTTGTGGTTTCACATTCTGATTTTGATCTTCATTCTACTCATTTTTGATAGAGGAAGAGAGCATTATCTTTATTTCTCATAATAAAGGCAACTTTATGGTATAATCTTGGAATTTCTTTATCTTATAGTTCTAGAGAAAATGTGTGGTACTAGTAACTGTTTTACCTGAATTATTTAAATCTAAGAAAAATCTATTTCATTAAATTTTTATAAAAGCATAGAAAACAAAATGAATCAATTTCCTAAGGCAAAATTGCTTTCTCTCTTTCTCTTTCTTTCTCTCTCTCTCTCCTTCTCATTTTCTCTCTCTACCTCTCTCTCCGCCCACCTCTTTCTCTTTGGTAATTTTATTTTACGCACCAGGTAGGGAGAGCTAAGACAGTCATGTCCCCTGTTCACAGACCATTGTCATCACTGATGCATGCAAGCCCCTCTCTTCTTTTGTCTTTTTTTACCTTCTCCTGGATCCCCACTCCCATTTCCATCCCCACAGCACCCACTCTTTGTGTTTGACATCTGTTCCTAAATAGACAAGTGTCACTTTTAGCATATGGCATTATTTTATGTGTGCATGTGTTTTTGATTTATCTAAATCATAATGTGTTCTAAGTCTCATCTTTTTCCAACTTTTCTCACTGGTTATTGCTTTTGAAATGTATTTGTGTTACTATAGGTCAGATAGTTGATTACTTTTTTCTGCTGCATAGAATTCCATATTTTATTTAACAATCCCCGAAGATAGACACCTATGCTCCGCAGTGTCACAACCAGTGTCATGATGAGCATCTCTGAGCATGTCCCCACTGCAGACCTGTGCCAGAATTCCTCTGAAATCTACATACCCAGGAGTGGGCCATTGAACTTGGGGTCTATTTATACTTTGTCACAAAGTATAAATTGCCTTCTGAAATGATTGTTTCTAGTATATCTACTTAGATCTTTTCCAATACTTGGTATTATCTACTTTCTAATTTTTGCCATCCCAAGGGATATAAAGTGGCATCTCATTGTTGTCTTAATTTGGAATGGTATGATGACTAGTGATGTGCCCATTCACATAGTTCATAGTGCTTTTATTTATTTTTCTATTTATCTGACATTGGTAGAATCTGAACATTCCTAATTTTTTTAAAAAAACGTATAGCTATTGAATTGCCAGATTAACATTGGTGTTACTAAAATCCAAGAAACTAGGGGAAATGAGCTTAAATAAAAAGGAATCTTTGGTATGTGTTTTCTGGAAGTGTGCTAAAAGAAATAATACCATTGTAGCCACTGGGATATTAATGAAATCTGCTAAACATGCCTTAGGCCTGATGCTGGTTTAGTTCAGTTGATATGCAGAGAACACACATGCAAGTTACTCACTTTTTACTGATGAAGGATGATACACAGGATGATAAATCCTAGGACTGCAAAGTGACCAGTATAGGAAGGATGTAATAGAACCTAATACAGGTAATTAGCAATAATTATCAAAAGAAACACTGCTTGGTAAAATGTAAATCTTTTCCCAAAGTCTTTCAGATGATAATATTAGAAGGAATATCCCACTGACCAACCCCATCCAACCCAATAGACCCTCTCTGCCAGCATAGCAATGACAAGTCAGGGCTTTTGGAAGGAGTCCTGGGACCCTCACTAATCTTTAACCTCAGAATGTTAAGGATGTATTTAAAACACTAAAAAAGGGCTGGGCGCGGTGCTATAATCCTAGCACTCTGGGAGGCCAAGGCGAGGCAGGCAGATCATTTGAGCTCAGGAGTTTGAGACCAGCCTGAGCAAGAGCAAGCCTCCGTGTCTACTAAAAAAAAAAAATAGAAAGAAATTAGCTAGACAACTAAAAGTATGTGTATGTGTGTATATAAAATAAAATAAAATAAAATACTTATGAAATAGGCTCACTCTGGTTGATATGACTTAAAACAAATGAGATATATAGAGATATATGTATAAATGTTTGTTTTTAGCGGCAACCAGAAAAAAAAAATTGAAATACGGATGATTCTTGACTTAACAATGGTTCAACTTTATGATTGTATCTATATATACCATCTCGTTTCCACTTTTTTTTTTTTTTTTTGAGACTCGTGCCCAGGCTATAGTGCCGTGGTGTCAGCCTAGCTCACAGCAACCTCAAACTCCTGGGCTTAAGCGATCCTACAGCCTCAGCTTCCCGAGTAGCTAGGACTACAGGCATGCACCACCATGCCCAGCTAATTTTTTACATGTATTTTAGATATATTTTTACATATATTTTAGATATATTTTTAGTTGTCCAGATAATTTCTTTCTATCATTAGTAGAGAGGGGGTCTTGCTCTTGCTCAGGCTGATCTCGAACTCCTGACCTCGAGTGATCATCCTGCCTCAGCCTCCCAGAGTGCTAGCATTACAGGCGTGAGCCACCGCGCCCGGCCTCGTTTTTCACTTTTAGTACAGTATTCAATAAATTACATGAGATATTCAATGCTTTATTATAAAATAGACTTTATTAGTTGTTTTTGTCCAGCTGTAGGCTAATGTAAGTGTTCAGAGCACATTTCAGGTAGGGTAAGCTAAGTCATGATATTCAGTAGGTTAAGTACATTAAATGCATTTTTGACTTGTGATATTTTCAATTGAGGATGGGTTTATCAAGATGTAATCCCATCGTAAATCAAGGAGCATCTGCAATCTAAAAATCTATCAATAGGGGAAATGGCTAAATATATCATGGTATATTCTTACTGTGGATTGGTCTGTAGCCATTTAGAAAAGAATTTGCCACTGGAAAATTTCCAAGTTGGAAAATGAAAAAAGCAAATTGCAGAACAACAAATATATTATGATATATCATTATATTTAGATTTTTGAAATTAAATATGGGTTTAAGGACAAATATTTATGTGTATCAATGAATAAAGGTCTGGAGGATCCATGTGAAAACTGTGAACTGTTAACTTTAGGACAGGGGAATAGAAATGTGCGGAAGGGGCTATGTAAAGACATCTTTCCCTTAGCTGTGAACACTTCCATAGATTAGTGACAATCCAGGAAGAATTGGAAGAGCCACATGACCTTTAGATTCATGAAAACATTGAACTCTTTTTCACTAAATCTGTTCTTATGAGGGATATTTCTTTGAAAGCTTCCTGTTGCTTCTTTGAGTTTATACTCATTGATTATATTTTTATAATTTACCTTTTTATTGTAAAATAAAGCACAGATACTGAAAACTAAAGAAATAATTATGTAGTTTATTGGGTTATTATACATACCACTCATCCCAGCCACCCCTTAAGTTAAGAAATAAATATACTTTAGCGAGCCCCACTCTGGAATCCCTGTCATGTGTCGTGACCCAGTCTCTGGCTCTCTGTAGTTTCATTGTCTAAGGAGACATTTCTAGACACTAGAAAGTTTTTTTAAAAGGTCATTTAAGTCTTTTTTAATCTTCAGATTTCTCATCCATTCCTTTTTTCTTACAATGTATCAATAAACCCAGGGCATTTAACCTTTACATTCTCCACAGTGTTGATTTTGTGATTGCATAGTGTTGATGTAATTCAACATATTTCTCGGGCTTTTGTATTTTCTGCAACTCCCATTGCAAAATTGTCTTAATTTGAAGGTTAAATATAATCAAAACCAGATAGAACCTATCAATTGTCTTTATGACTTTTTGCAATATGGTTCTTTACAAATTAAAAGTAAAAGTAACAAGTCTCAGGAAATTCAAGGGAGTGTGTTAAAACCATTTAACACACTTTTTTGTGTGTTTTGTGGATCTGATAGGAGACTGGTTTTTAGGAAATTAAAGCTTTTTCATTATAGAAAAGAAAATTAGCAAAGTAAGCTTATAGAGTTAGATAACAGATTTGCTTTGCTATTTTATCTCCCAAATTACAAACAGCATTCTAGGAGTGCTGAATAAAAAGAGAATTATTCAGTTTAGAGAGTGGTGCAACCCAAAACTTGAGTTTGTTCATATGGATATAGATGCCCTGAGATAACACCATCTGAATTCAAACAAAGGCCCTTCGTCCCACCCGCTCCTGGTGATGAGAAAAGGCTCTTTTTACTTTCAATGAAATAATTAGAATGTGAGGCAATTCAAAACATTCTGTTTTCACCATCTTTGATGTGGCATGTTGTGGACATATCATCATAAATTTTACTGGGATAAACAGAGTCCTAAAGAGATGACAGATTTAATAGTTCTGCCCACCCTGGACAGGATCACATAGGGGAAAGAAAGCAAAAATATACAAATCATTTAGGAAAATACTCTACTACAGATTCTGGAAGTCATCTTTCCTCTGGATTTCTTCAGGACTGAATCTTTCCTAACTGCCATTGAATGTTCTTTTTTTGTACTTAGGTGGATCCAAAGCAGTTGCTGGAAGATGGAATACGGAAGGAGCTCGTTAAGCGTGTTGCTTTTGCCCTTCATAGGGGATTGATATTCAACCCTCGAGCCAAGGTACCCAGCGACCAAAATGGGTCTGTCCTTTTTTCTACTCAGCTATCAGCATGGACTAGAATATCATTTCTCACCTGTCGGCCTAGACCTTTTCCTCCTAGCTAGTGTATATCTAATCTATGATTTTTCAGTACGAACAACTGATAGGCTTGATCTTATTTATAATTCATTCATATTATGAGAAAATCCTTTTTAAAACCAGTACTTCTTTCCTCTACTTGTTATTCCCCAAGTTTAAGAACTGAAGTGATATTTATGATTCATAGTTATTTATTATAGTTAAAAGAATTTGTTAACCCTAAAGCAGATAGAAACTATAAAGGCTATAATTTTTTATTTTGCTTTATATTTTAGGGAATAGAGTAATTTTTCTCAGGACAAAAATAAAGGCCTGAAATTTATATATAGGGTCTTTTTCACCTTAGTAAATTCAATTTTAAATATTTTGAGTGTTCTAAGATTAGGCGTATACATCAAATGACAGGAAAGAAATGATCTATATTCATTTTTTATATTCCTTTATTTGAGGCTTCCTTCCCAAATGAATGAAATCTGTTCCTTGCTGAATGACATTAGTTGCCACTCAACCTAGATGAAGTAAGAAAGTAGAAAATGAGTATTTTAAAAGCTTAAACTATGTCTTAAACTATGAGTGTAGTCTCCCAGTTGGTATATCATTTAAAGTCTAATGTAGTTCTTAGTAGTTGCCAATCCCCTCCAATATAATAGATGTACATTTACCCATTTGCACAGCCAAGTGAATTGATGCCTAAGCTGAAGGAGTTGGGAGCAACCATGGATGGATTCCATCGTTCTTTTGAATATATACAGGACTATGTCAACATTTATGGTCTGAAGATTTGGCAGGAAGAAGTATCTCGTATTATAAATTATAATGTGGAGCAAGAGTGTAATAACTTCTTAAGAACAAAGGTATCTAATACATTTTAAAATCCTTGACTATAGTTGTTATTTCTCCTGTTTAAAGTACACACTCCAAACCTCAGAAATGCCCACAAGAAAGTTTATTTAAATAGTTACGAAAAATCTGTAAGCACTTAGTCATCTGAGTACCCTCGGCACACCTCCAGGAGCCATGAAGATTGCAGAGAAGTTGACAGGGTGCCTGTCCTGGGAGCTCACTGTCCTAAGAAGGCGGACTTCATTCAGTGGCAACAGCTGCTTGTTGTAATTATTGTAACCCAAGTGATTGAGAGTTCAAAAGACTTAGGACTTCTGTTTCAGGTGGGTTTGATCAGAGTATATTCCTAGGAGTAGAATTGCTGAGACATAGGGTAGTTCTGTGTTTAACTTATTGAGGAACTGCCACACTGTTTTCCTCAGTGATGGCACCATTTTACATTCCCACCAGCAGCAGGTGAGAGTTCCAGTTTGTCCACGTACTTACCAACACTTACTATTTTCCATTGTTTTCATTATGACCACCCTAATGGGTGTGAAGTGGTATCTCACCGTGGCTTTGATTTGTATTTCCTAATGACTAATGATGTCGAGCATCTTTTCCAGTGCTTAGTGGCCATTGGTATGTCTTCTTTGGGAAAATGTGTACTAAAGTCCTTTGCCCTTTTTTTCCAATTGGGTTAAAAAAGAAAAAAGCATCAAATTCATAAGTGCCAAAGCTGAGAAGTTTGATTTTAGTCAGTAGTTAACAAGGAGCCACTCTGCAAGTTTTCATGTAGGGAACTGACACGATTCAGGTGACATTTTCAAAAAATGAAGTAACTTCCGGGTTTATGATATTAATATTTTGGATTCTGATATTACACTGATGCATGTCAACTCATAAGACAAAAAGCCAGAAGTTCCCATGTCTCTTCTTACTTCTCACTTCTCCTTAGTCACTTCACTTTTTCACGAACGTTTCTTTTTTTTTTTTTGTAAATTTTATGTGTGGCATTTCTAAGACGCTATTAATGCAGTTTTAGAAATTGATGCTTTGAAACTAAGAAACATTTATTGTCACTCTTCATGCAATATAACCTTTGTAAAATTATGTGAAGAAAGGATAACTGGGTTACCTTATCAAGGAGGTGTTAAATATTCGTGGTTTTATTTTCTAGATTCAAGACTGGCAAAGTATGTACCAGTCCACTCATATCCCAATACCAAAGTTTAGCCCTGTGGATGAATCCGTGACATTTATTGGTCGACTCTGCAGAGAAATCTTGCGGATCACAGACCCAAAGTAGGTGTATCTGAATTCTACTGGGCCTTGAACACCACGGACAATCTCATCTGCACCCATGTCACTGTGGCACACTCCCCTATTCCAGTCGCCAGATCTTGCGCTTGTCAACTCATATCCGACCCTTTCAGATCACTCCTGTTTCTTAGCCCAACACGCAAGTACCTTTGATAGTAACAACCACCATTTAGTGAGCACTTACCTGTGCACTCTTCCCAGCATGTTGTACACATTGATTCATTGACTCATCACCACAGTCTTACGATGTAGGCATTGCTCTTACTGTCATTTGAAAGATGACAAAGTCACTGAGGCTCAGGATCACACAGGTAATAAATAATGGACCCAGAATACACACGAGGCAGTCTGACTCCGGGCCCAGCCCCTACGCACCGCTCTGTTCAAGGGCAGGCTGTGCAGCGTTGGATACAGTGTGTTGCAGTCTATGTATGAGTCATACAGGTTCTGCATTCAGCAGCATCTGGGCAAAAATCTCATAATTAAAACTGCTCTTGAGAATATTTCAGGTGAGCACCATGGCAGAGAGCAGCATGCTGCCTCTCGGTAAGGCCACCTAAGCCAGTTTCCTTCTTTTTCTTCATTTGAGCCTCAGACAAAGCAGGTGTTACTAAGACCAACTGAGGAAAGCACAGGCTCACGTCCTCTATCTCACATTTACCCCTGGGCACAGGTCACTGAGTAGAATGGCTGCTGGGATTACCCAGGAAAAAGTGATCCTCTTCTTTCTCTCTCCAGCTATGCCTGTGTAGTTGAAGTTGTGCAAATTAAATTTTCTTATGACCTGGATCCTTTTTACCACCTTCTAATCCAGGCTTATTTTGTCTGTCAAAATTTATGAAAGTTGACAAACCATATATAAACTTCTTCCAGAATTTCCAGCAGAAATAAGGAATTCTGTCTGTGACTCATGGCTGGAAAAAAGTAAATGATCCAAAAAGTTTTATAGCTCCTCTTCTCTTGGTACCCATGGGTCCAATCACTGAAGCCCTTTTCAAAAAGGATCCACCTAGTGCCCTGTTGTTATGTACAGAGAGGATTGAGTGTAATGAGGATGTCTGTCATTTGTGGGTTTTACCATCAGAATTGGGAACCTCTCAAGTGACACATTCCAAGTGCCAGCACTGGGTGGGGAGAAGGACATTTTGAAGCCTGAAAGTAGAAGTTGTATTCAGTTTTGGGTATCATCTTTTTTGTCCTTCCCATTTACTTCCAAAGTGAACCCTCCCTTGCTCCTGGGGTTCTTCTACCTCCTTTCCACGCCTCATAAGTGGTGGCTTTAGAATGCGGGGCACGTCCTCCATGCGGCTTGTGAGAATGCTGAGGCCAGAGCTCCACCCCGCATCTACCGAGTCAGATTCTCCAGGTTTGGAGTCTGGGCACCTTTGTTTTTGACAAGCTCCACC
Source organism: Lepilemur ruficaudatus (assembly GCA_963574885.1). NCBI lineage: Eukaryota > Metazoa > Chordata > Mammalia > Primates > Lepilemuridae > Lepilemur > Lepilemur ruficaudatus. The sequence continues at coordinate 1,140 of CAUYRT010037940.1, read as the reverse complement.
AGTGATTCTAGGCCCTTCCTGCCATGTTTGAGAACCACCGAAATGGTGGTTAAGTATGGTCAGATCTATCTGAGTGTCAGTTATCAATCTCATCTGTAAAATGCAGATAAAATGGCTTATGCTTCACAGAGCTTTATGAGGATGAAATGAGATAACACGTGGATAAGTCTTAGCACAATACCTGACACGTAATAAGTGCTCAGTAAATATTGTTGATTGTTATCATTGTCGTTGTCACACTCCTGAGTCTAAAAGGAATCATCTGGAAATAACCAGCAGATGGCCTCTACAAGTTAAAGGAACTGGGAGGAAAGAACAAATTGCTTTGTCGTCATAGTCTCAAATCTTATAATAGACAAAGCGTGAGGCTTCTAAGTTCCTTTGTTATCAAATGAAAATGACACAAGGCCCTGTTTTGTCCCCAGTCTCTGTAAATTTAAAGACAAGCTCTTTGAATAGAGAGACAGCTCTGAAGTCTTCCAGCCTGACAACTGAACCTCACCTTGTCTTCTCAGCATGATTCCAAATCAACAGCCCAACCCAGGAAATAAACACCAGTGAAGTAGCAGAGGGTGGGAAAAGGTGGTCGTGAATGCATGAATTCTGAGCTGCTCTTGGGTTTTTGCTTCGTTTTCGTTTTAGAATGACATGTCACATAGACCAGCTGAACACTTGGTACGATATGAAAACTCATCAAGAAGTGACCAGCAGCCGCCTCTTCTCAGAAATCCAGACCACCCTGGGGACTTTTGGTCTGAATGGGCTAGACAGGCTCCTGTGCTTTATGATTGTGAAAGAGTTACAGGTGAGCCTTCTGACTTCCGTTTGTTTTCTGCTATCTTGGGGAAGTGGTGAGAATACATCTTGCTGGCTGTTTAGACTCATTTAACTTTTCTTTCGTGCTTTTTATTTTTTTATTTTTATTTTTATTTTTTATTTTTTTTTGAGACAGAGTCTCACTCTGTTGCCTGGGCTAGAGTGCTGTGGCATCAGCCTAGCTCACAGCAACCTCAAACTCCTGGGCTCAAGCGATCCTCCTGCCTCAGCCTCCCGAGTACCTGGGACTACAGGCATGCACCACCATGCCCGGCTAATTTTTTCTATATATTTTTAGTTGGCCAATTAATTTCTTTCTATTTT
>CAUYRT010037939.1:0-17341 GCA_963574885.1 Lepilemur ruficaudatus | reverse complement strand
GCAGCAGTCACTGAGTGTAAATATGAAGGAAAGGAAAAACAGAAAGACAATGAAAATGAATTTGAAGAAAATGTATTTGCAGGGTGTGGGTGATAAAGCTAAATATAGACTTGTTGGTTTCTTAGAAAACATTTTATCTATCTGGGAAGCTTCTTTGAATTATTATTGTGCACAGCTTACAGAAAAGAAAAAGCAATACCACTGGCCCGCGGGGCCCAATAACACAGATACACACGGTGAGTTTTCCCTAAGACTGGACACAGCCCTGTGTAGGAGAGGCACCGGTTCGCGGTAGCAATCACTTCCGTCCCCCCAAAGTACACTCTGGCAGTGGTGGTAAGTCAAATGAATATATTGTCAGTGAGCATTAGAGGGACACAAAGCAGACAAGCTACCAAATGAAATTTTATAGGATGGGCATATTCTGAGGGCTCAGAGAGAAAGAGGAATTCAGAAGGGCTTTTCGAACAAGTGATTCTGGAGACAAATTTTGAAGAGCAAGTTTTGTGGACATGAGTGAGGCATGAGAAATGGTTAGATCACTCCCGGCTCTACGCTGAGAAGGGGGAATGCTGTCAGCCGCACACTGCACTGGCGCGAACAGGTTTACCTAGAGAGCTCAGGCAGCAGCATCTTTTCAGGGTTAAGGTGCGGCTCATGGAAGTGGGTTCCCATCCAGGCGCTGTCCTGGCTCTGTTACTTGGCAGTTCTGTCATCAGCCTCTCTGGATTTGAATTTCCTCATCTCTCAAACAGGGTTAATAATAGCTACCTCTTAGGGTTTTGTAAGGCTTAATGAAACGCACTTGTTTGGGTGAAGTGCTCAAAACGGATTGGTTAATGTTATATTTGGGGATGCCTTGGTCAGTTAGGCAAGGTGTGCCTTTAGGAGGAGGGATATATTGGTTAAAATCTCTTTATGTGAGATTTACAAAACCATCTGGGAGCTCTGAACACTCAGAAAAATGGATTCTAGAGGGAGACAGTTACGTCCATGGGGTTAAGTCATTATTGATCCCGTCAAAGAGAAGAAATATGCTGAGTCCTCAGAGATGGCCACTTACTAGGAACCAGCACCTGTGTCCTGGCCTTTAACAGGAGCTCCCCTTAATGGATTCAGTGATTGGTCCGTTTCCACTTTGTCTTATCTGTGACAGTGACTCCGTAAGTATAAATCCCTCTACCAAATCGCATAGTGCGGAGACTCAACTGAATACAAGAGCTCAAAAATATACTGAATTTGAATGTTGGACAGTTTGGTGCCCACTTTGCGCACACATACCGCACAACACATCAAAACACATTAAAGTTAGCACTTGGGTCCGTGCCGTAATTCTTTCTTTTGAAAAAAAAAAAAAAAATCCAAAATGTAGCCAGCAGATGGCGAGAGTCGACCATGTTTGAATTGCAGGTAAACTAGGTTTTCAGTAGCAGATTTTGGAGACACTACTCTCCTTAATTACTTTTTGTTTGTTGTTTGTTTTGTTTTCCTTCTCCTTTGAATAGAGTCAGGTTTGCACCTCAGAGCGGAATTAGAAGCATCGTGAAGATAACTAAGAAAAAATACCAACTCAAACTAGGGCTTAAATTCTTTAAAAACGTCATTGTTTTACTTGCTCTGGAGGGTAAGCTTTGGAAGAGAAGAAGAGTGAAAGGCCAAATATTTTGGGCAATTGCCCAAATGTAGGTAGCTTGATTAAAACAGTCGCCCATTTCTGGAGTACTCAGCGAAACTGCTTCCAAGATATGTTCTTTGTATTTTACTCTCACATATAATTACTGCCCCAAAATTGTGGGCTCAGCCCTAGAGGATAAATTTTATGGGTCATAAATGTTCTAAATGTTGTTCTTTTCAGGACTGCACAAAGCAGCATGAATTCCAGGGCTGAGACTTGCTTCAGGTTATCTATCTACCATCTTCCACTGCGTGCCTGCAAATGAGATGCCAGGGGTCACTCTGTGTCAGGACTTGGTAAGAAAAGCCATTGGAATGTTTAATTTTTCTCTGGACATAAAGCTTCTTTGTGCACACTTGTATTGTAATGCTGGGACATACAGTTGTCCATGGGGCAAAAAGAAGGGCTATAAAGAATGCAGAAAAAAATAAATAATATAAGCCAAGTGCGTAGTTATCTAGGAGGGTAAATGTCGCGATTGGGGAAGTTTGCAAAATATGTCAATGATAGAAAATAAAAACTGTTTACATGATGACTAAATATTCTCTCATGCTTTAAGACACCATTAAAATGGAAGATCCTCAGCCGTCCTCTCCGTGTTAATTTTTAAAGGATTCTAATGCTTTAGAATCGTGACTCCACGAGAGAAAGAGAGAAAGAGAGAGAGAGAGAGGGCGAGAGAGAGAGAGGGCAAGAGAGAGAGAGAGAGAGAGAGAGAGAAAGAGAGAGAGAGAGAGAGAGAGAGAGAGAAAGAGAGAGAGAGAGAGAGAGACAGAGAGAGAGAGAGAGAGAGAGAGAGAGAATGCCAATATTTCCAAGTAAGCAAATAAGCAAGGCCAGAGACAAGAAGCAGAGGAAATGTGGGTGTGTACGTGTGTGCGGAATATTCTTGTCTTTGCTTTGTGCCGCAGATCCTTGGTAAGACTATTGCCTAAGTTTGGCTTTAACATAAAGCTTGTTGTAATTTCTATGCCTACATAAAGGGTCCTGTATCTCTGCAAAATATCCTCTCAGTGATCTGACCGGTTACACCTATCCACTTAGCACAAGTGTTTCAAAACAAAACAACATGGACAAAACATATGAGAAACAATTGTTAAAGAAAAGTTTCAGAATTAATTTTAACTTGGTAGTTTTATTCCAATGGATGTCTTCATCGAATATCTTGAACAAAATTTTAAATAATTAACTATAAAAAATGCCTCTAACATTTGTTTATTTATGGAAGTATAAAGGCTAGATGTGACTACATAAGAGAAAAAAAAAAACCTGAAGAAAGTCAATATAAAACACAGATATTTTCAAAGCAACTCATTTAAAACTGTCTTTTAAAATTCTGAATCTAATGCTATTCTTCAGAATATTAGTTGACTGAATTTAACAAGTTTATTTTTTTAAAAAGAAAAAAAAGGTGCAAAGATTTTGAACATGAACACAGTACTTGTTATATTAGTGTGGTATTTGAAACCATCTAAAGGTTAAAAATCAGGGAAATCACTTAGCACACAAAGGCATATTCATTCATGAAAATGTTTTGTTGTGGAAATAAATAATTAACACGTAAATTTGTTTTATGTTCTTAACATTAGTTAAAAGCATAAGGATACAAAATTGTGCAAACAGTTGGAATATAAAACACCACACATTAAAAAATAATTTCATACAAAATATGATTCATCAATGTGCCCATAGTAGAAATATTTAAGGGTGATGTGATGGTTAATTTTTTTCTGAATTGCTATGTAATTTTCCCCCAAATTTTAATGGCCATGTATTTTCTATTAATATTAAAAAGACATGCACAAACATGTGTGTGCATGTTTTAAGTCACCATTTTGCATAGTTCTATTTCTAGCCTGAGTCTATTCTGCAAAATAAAGACATTCTTATACCCTATGGATCTTTACCATAACAACCCTATGAGCACCAAAAAGAGAAAAAAATAAATTCTTAAAATGGCTAAAAAGAGTTACATAGATTTTAGAGGTCATTTTTAATTGCAAATATTATTAAAACAAGACTCTTATTAAGGGAGAAAGCATGTATCCTTGGTGATGTGAAAGGAGACAGAATAGGAAGCTCACTCTCCTCCTATCATAAGGTTTTCTCCACTTACAAGATACCGATGTCTAACGTGGAACCCTTAGAGACTTACTCCTTTGGGTTAAAATGTTTGCTTCTAGAATTATTCTTGAAAGTAACAGTATAGTGGCCTCTCAGAATGTCAGATGTCATTAGTTTTTTGCATCATAAGGAGTAGCATGAGACCAAAGGTAGGGGTGGGGAGGGAGGTACAGGGTTTCAGGAAGGGAGGCTCCCCTCTGAACTACGGTTCTGCCCCAGGAAGTTTCCAGTTAACACTGTTTGATCACTACACACTCAAATTCTGTTCACAAACTAAAACACAGATAATCTCAGGTGCATGTAGCCTGTGCCTCAGGGGAAGCAGGATGGCCCTTTGAGACTCAGGCACCCAGGAACCTGAGAAACACCACGCATCATCCCTTACCTCTCCTGCCCTCTCCTCTGCTGTGCAGAGAAGCCACCCCTCAGTCTTCGCTCCTCGCAGCGCCTGCCCTGCCTTTGCTGATGGAGAGACTAGTTGTAGCCATAGTCAGCAGCTAAGCCAGGAGGGGGAAATGGTTTTGATAAGGGCCACTGGGCTCTACACTTACGGCTGCAAGGAAAGGTGATCTGCAGCCCTCCAGCATTGGTAGAGCAATAGATTGGTGCAACAATCAAGAACTGCTTATATTCCACCGGAAGAAAAGCCATTCATTTTTAGTAAACTTCCCAGAGCCCTCTTTTCTCCCTCTAAACCCTTCTGTGTGTGCTTTTCCTGCTGCCTGTACTAACAATCTGTGAGAAGGTGAGGGAAGACTGCTGCAAGCTTATTCAGAGGACTCTGTGCAAACCAAGAAAGAGAGACCTATTTGCAACTCTGTGGCGGGGTCTCCCCCCTTTCTGCCCCGACCCTGTCATTCTTTGTCCAGTTTCCTGGGCTTTTGTAGGGGTCTAAAGAACTATTTGTCTTTTTGCATAGTGAGCAAAGGGGCAGGGGAGAAAGCAGGGTGAGACGTGAGACACAGAAGAAATGGGGACTCAGTTGTGGCTTCTCAAGAAAGCATTTAGGATCAAATGCTTTAGTCATCTTGGTTGTGGGTGTTTGGAACAATTAATCTGCTTCCGACAAATTCCAGTCTGATTTCCCAATTCTAGTATATGTATGTGGTGTTTCATACTAAGTATTACATGTGCTATAGAATAGACACAGGATAGAAAACTCCATCACACTCTACCTGTAATCAGAATATTTTCAAAGGGTAAAATTCAGCATTAACATATTGTGTGTATAATAAATAATATGCCCAATCTATCGCTCCCAAAGTTTGTGAAATTACAGGCTTCCCCCTCCCCATCCCATCTCCTTTTTCTAATGCATGTTTTATTTTATGGGATCATGATGGATGCTACAAATGTCTTGTAATTGCTGAAACTTGAGAGTACATATTTGCTGGAGAGCATAAAGAATTCCTAGGATGTACCCAAATTTGTTCATTTGAATTCTCTTGAAATCAGGTACAAAGTCAATAATTAAAATCTTTAGAAATAACCCTAAATTGGCATTGCATGTGCTCGTGTAGAAAGCACTTCTACACGTTGTTGAAATCTTTTTGTCTTAAATGCATATGCAAAGACAATCTCAAAGTCTGTATCGCTATTTATAAACATGTTTTAGATATTTCTGCTGCACAAAATCATCTATGATTCCATATGGTCTTCTGTGTGTGTGTGTGTGTGTGTGTGTCTGTGCATTACTTTTTAGTTAGCTTTGGGGGATTCTCTGGTCTTTCATCTCCCTCACTCTCTTTCTGTCCTTCTCTCTCTTCTCACAACAGGCTGCTAAGTTGTCCTCGAACCAGTTTTACACTTGAAAGATTTAGTAAACAAAAACACTTTATAAGGTTTTTGGTGAGAGTTTTTAACAGATGTATTCTTCCTCTGGAGGCTTTCTCCTCTGTTTGATCTTTTCCTCCAAAGCAATTCATTATAATATGATGGGCAAAAACCCAGGCGGGATAATTGCACTGAAACAGGCCAGCAAGCCAGGACGCTGCATCCGTCCCTCACGCTGGTGGCTGCTGTCCCTGCGGGGCTGCCCCAGCCACTGTGGCTGTGAGCTACTGAGACCCAGCGAATGGACAGGAGGGGGAGGCTGTCTGGATTAGAGGATGGGTCAGAAGCTCATTATTTGGGCTGAGTTTCTATAAAGCTACAGGAATAAGCATTGCTCGTGACCTTTAAGGAACGAAGCTTGGAGTGAAGCTGAGAAGGCAGAAATATTATCAAGATGGCGGATGGAGCAGAAATTTTGAGTTATGTTTTTCATTATGTGATGTTGTCAGCTGCTACTCTTTGTAGTCACCACGTCAACATGGAGAGGAACTCATCTTTTCCAGGACTAGCCACCGCATTTGTTCCTTTAAGCTATGCCACTCTAAGGCAAGCACATACCCATCACTCTCGGTGGTTGTGCAAAGGGAGTTTGTTGGCGGAGTTAGAGGTAAACACAGACAGAATCCTGCCACCCCTCTCTGGTAGCCTCTGTCACTTCCCATTTCTTCTCTGAGTGCCCAGCCCATGTCATGTGGCACTAAGAGCTATGACACGGAGGGCTGAGACCTTATTCAGTCTACCCCATGGTTGGCCTTTGAAGACACCACAGTGTGCCTTTGTTAATCGAGACTTCTGACGTTGAACGGTGATTGGAGGGGAGTGGGATTGGGCTGGGCGTCTTTAGGAACACTGTTCTATACCCTGTTTAAATCTGACTGTAGTCCTTTTGTATCACATATCACCACATAACAAATTATCGCAGATCTGGTAGCTTAAAATATCTCAAATTTATTATCTCAGTTTCAGTGATTCAGGAATCCAAGCACGGGTTAGCTGAGGCCTCTGCTCAGGGACTCACCTCGCTGAAATCAAAGTGTCAGTCAGGGCTGCAGTCTCGTCTGAGGTCTACATTCAAGTTCACTGGTTATTACTGACTGAGTTCAGGGCCTTGTGGTTGTCAGACTGAGCCCCCAGACCCTGGAGGGCCCATTACGCCCTGCCGGATGGCCCTGACCACAACGTGGCAGTTTGCTTCTTCAGGGCCAACAGGAGAGCGTCTCTGCTGACTGCTTCTTTCTCTCTGACCTGCAGATCCTCTTCTAAAGGGTTTTCCTGATGAGGTCAGGCACAATCAAAATAATCTCTCTTAAGATTAATTTAGAGCCAACTAACCAGGGACCTTAATTACTTCTGCAAAATTCCTTCACTTTCCCCAGATAACATAATCACAACGTGACATCCCACCATAGTCATCCCACCATAGGTCCTCCAAGGGGAGGAGATTATACAAAGGATAGACTTCAGGGAGCAGAGATGATGGGAGAGTTCTGCCTGCCACTCTGAGAACATTCCCTTTATGTTAAAATTTTAATGTTACAACCAGCTGATTGCCATTTTGGTTTGGATATCCTAACTAGGCATTGTAAACGTTTCACTATCTGCCAATAGTGAAAGAAATTCAAACTAGAAGTGCCTCGACTATGATTACCTGTATTGGCATAATTTCACATTTGCTGAGAATATTTGTAACTCAATGATTAATTGCAACTTTTGTTAATATCACATCACCTTTAGTCAATCTAACTTGTGTATTTCAGAGAAGCCAAAAGACATAATTTTGAGATAAAGAGAACTTTAGAAATATTTAGTTTAGTGATTTCAAATCTGGGAGTATCAGAATGTATTTATTCTGTTAATTCCAATTATATAGATAGATATTCATTCATACACAGATAAATCTATTGATTAAAAAATGAAAAGCATATATCTACAATGAATTCAATAACATTTTAATAACCTTGTATTTTATTAATCACAAGAATTCATAGAAATTTAAGACATAGTGATATATATGTATGTGTGTATATGTGTGTGTGTGTGTATATATATATATATATATATAAAATTTGTTCCCACCGTAACAGTTCTTGGAACACACAACTTTTTATACCTCAAGCAATAAATCTATACCTGCCTATAGAAAAATTTATCTATTTGGGTTTACAGATGAGGACTATATCATTAAATAAATACATAAGGAAAATTAGGCAAGTGAGTTATGTCATGCCCTCAAAGTTCATGAAAGAACTGAAAGTAGAATAAAGACCCCCACACCCTGTAAAACTTTGAACAGCTGTGCTGCTTCAACTTCAAACCACTGGTATCTATGTTTCTTTGCCCTAAGACAGAATGTAAATTAATAGACCCTCTTTGCCTGATATGGCTGAAAAACCACACATTACTCTACACAGTAGTTGGGAGCAAAGAACAATTGCATGGGCAAGACAGAAAAAGATAAGGAAATTGGGTTAATTCCAAGTTCCTCTTGAGGCCCTCTTTCCATAATAATATTGTAGGAAGTGAATTAACTGAATCTAAGCAAAATTCAGATTCAATAGTAAGTAGGAAGCTATGCTTTACAAAAAATGCAATGATAAATCTCTATGGATAATCTAGAGTTTGGGATTTTGCATATGGCTGTCCTCTTAAATTAAGATAGATAATGAATATTTGCCTATAATGCATAAATACATTTATAAACACATTTATTACGATATAATTTATATACCATAGAACTCACCTATATTATGATTTTCAGCAAATTTACTGAGTTTTGCAACCATCACCAAAATCCACTTTTATAACTTTTTTAACCACCCCAATAAGATCCTTTATAGTCACTTGCAGTGAATTTCCAATTCACTGTAACACAGTTAATTCCCAATCCACTCCTGCATCTTTTCCTCTGCCTCAGTTCCAAGCAACCATTAATCTACTTTCTGTTTTTATAGATTTGCCTGTTCTCAACATTTCAAATGCATAGAATCACACAATATGTGGTCTTTCATATCTGTCATTTTTTCACTTAGTATAATGTTTTTTGATGTATGTCCATACTGTAGAATTTATCTGAACTTCATTCCTTTTTATCACCGAATGATATTCCCTTGTACAGATAGACCACATTTTTGCTTAATCCATTCACCAGTCGGTGGACATCTGATTTGATTCCACTTTGTGTCTATTATGATGATCCTATTATGAACATTTAAGAGCAAGTCTTTGGGTAATACCTAGAAATGGAAGGCTGGGACATATGGTAAGATAAAGGTGAACATTTTTAAAGGCTACCAAATTGTGTTCCAAAGGGGCTGTCCCATTTTATTTAGCATTCCCATCGGTAACATGTGAGGCTCCCGTTTCTCTACACCCTCATCAACATTTGTTATTATGCTTCTTTTTGTTTTTTAATCGTAGTCACTCTAGTGGAGGTGAGATGGCACCTCATTATGGTCTTATTGTGCATTTCCCTAATGACTAATGAGGCTGAGCATCTTTTCATGTGCTGTTAGCCAATTGTATATCTTCTTTGGTAAAATGTTTATTGAAATCTTTTGCCCATTTTATAATTGGTAATTTACCTTACATATTTAGCTGTAAGAGTTCTTTTTATATTCTGCATATAAGTTTTGTATCAGATGATTTATAATTTTTTTCCCAGTCTATAGGTTGTTTTTTTTTTTTTTATTTTCTAAATCGTCTCTTTTAAAACTCAAAAGTTTTGAATTTTAGTGATGTCCAATTTGTTGAGTTTTTCCTTTTATGTGTCGTACTTTTGGTGTCATATCTAAAAAATCTTTATCTAACTCAAGATCTTGAATATTTTATCCTATGTTTACAAGTTTTGTAGTTTAAAAGCTTTGTAGCTTTAGCTCATATATTTAGGTTTCTCATCTATTTTGAGGTAACTTTTGTGTATGACGTGAAGTAAAAGTCTAAGTTCATATTTGGGCCTGTGACTATCCAGTTGTCCCAGAACCATTTTATAAAAATACTATGCTGTCCCCATTGACTTGCTTTGTGATTTGTGCTGAACAGCAATTGATCATAAATACAGAGCTATCAACCCACTCTTAAATGTGACTCTTATCTTGACTTTGAACATGGGAGATGTTCTAGGATCTGAGCCCAATAGTAGGACAGTGCTATGAGCAACTGGCAGTTGGTGAGCTTCTACCTGGTTATCACCTCCCTCTCTCCCATTTGATGTTGGTATAATCACTGGCACCATTCCAACATGTGCAAACGACCAACATGATCTCATATATATTTTGTTTTGTTTTGTTTTGTTTCTTAATCAACTTCCAACATGTTAGCATACACCTTGCCTAGGAAAAACAAAACAAAACAAAAAAACTGATGATAAAATGTTGTGATTTCAAAGACGTTTCTACTTCCAACTTTGGATTAGGAGATGCTACATCAAATGAGGTAATGCATGTGAAAATGTTTCAAAAACCATAAAATGCCAAACAAATGTTAGGAATTATCATTATTGCATGCAGGGAATAAGAGTAAACAGAAATAATAGTAATGCTTTTAGAGGGCTTAAGTAGACAAAATGATGGCAATGTCAACATAGGAAGGTAAAAACCAGATTTGCAGATAATCCACCTATTGATGATTGTTGAAAGTTGACTTTATCTGCATTACCTAAAATATGAAGGAGTTGGGTCAACATCAAAGAGGCTTCTTTTGTTTAGTTGGATATGGTGGATAAAATTTCTTAATAATTGGTATACTCTCTTGAAGCGAGGTAGAAACTTTGCCCTAAGATACTGATTTCTCTTGTTAATGGATGGCCCTCCTTCCAGGGTGTAGGTGGAATTAACAACTCTTTTTATAATGCCAATATCAGTGTGTGGAAAGCCCCAAATAACCTAAAATCTTTCCTGTACACAGTGAGATAGACACTTTACTTGAAATTTCCAGGCTTAGTAAACACTTAAGGGCAATTTAAGAAAGTCTACATATTTGTGCTGAGTTGAGGCATTGTTACTTAGACCTCACAAAACACTTTACTAGGATTATAACCCTTATTAATCCACTCACTATCCACTGTCATCCAGCAAACAGCTAAGTCCTGGAGGTTTGCACATAGGACAGATCAAATGTGAAGGGAAGATATTAGGAGAATGTGTGGAACACGATGGAAATTTCTCTCGAGTTGGTAATTTACAGATGGAGAGGTCCAGGCACTTTAGTAAGGAAATAAGGTCATTGCTGCTGCAGAGGTTGAAAGACAGATCCCAAATGGAGGGAGGGCAGAGGCTGAGGGTTGCACTGTTTTCCTACAGCACAATTTTGCCTCAGGGAAGCCCTAACTTGGTGCTAATGATGAACATTAATGTTTCAGCTGCCAGATTGCTCCAAGTTCTCAATTCTTGAACTGATGACTCTGGTACATCATTTTATTTAGTGTTTCTCTGGCATCCTTTTCCTGCATCCAAATCCTGGTTGTTTTGTAGCAGTATTTCTTAGCTTTTGTGACCATAGCTCTTCAAGTTTGCTTATATCTGTGCTCCTTATTTTATAGAACAGAGAGGTTCAGAATCTTGGCTTTCACACAGGGCATTAGAGGTAGGTCATGCTGATAATTTTAACTCAAAGGCCCTTAAGCTACACAGCTTCAGACAATTCTGCCTAAAAAGCTTGAATATCAGAAACTTGTGAGAAAACCTCTCTACAGCCACTAGAATTTCCCAGTGGCCCCAAATTCACTCCCTAAAATACCTTTTCTGTGAATAGTTAGGCAGTTGGTGCTTATAGCTTATGGCTCGGGAAGATTGGAGGAATGCAGGGATCATTTTTAAAATTCTCTTAGTTCAAAGGCACCCTGTAGATTTGTTAATAAATCAAAGCACATATGGGGAGTAAGGAGGCAAAGGAAATGGGGAGGGGCTCCAAGCTCAGAGACAAAAATTGCCAAGAAAGAGCCTGCCTTTAAAGAAAGGGAAACTCGGAGCAGGAAGACAGAGGGGGAGAAATAATAAACAAGAGGCGTCTTCACGGTGCCCTGGTGTGACACACAACAGGGGCTGGAAAACATTTTCAACATTTGATGCTAGAGAACAGAAGAAGACAGAAAACACATCCAGAGAATAACCTCACCACCTATCGCAAATGCTTCCACGCTGCTCTCATGCACAAATGCAAAACAGAACTCTCCATGGACGGGCCATTGACCACCCCAAATGGTCTTCTCCACCAAGGTTGAGGGTTCAGCCACATTGTAGAGCAGCTTTTGCACCGGTCCTTTCACATCCCCAGAGCTGGCCCCTGCCCATCCACTCTTGCCGCCTTCATCTTTGTATTTGTCACGCTGTTAAGCTCACAGTACGCAGCCAATTCAATAGGGAGCACTCATATTTCCCAAGTATACACATATATAAAAATTGGAATTAAAAGAGCTATTCTCTTTGATTTGGCCCTGGTGTCTTGATTGCTTTCTGTTGGGCCCATCCTGATCTCATCTTGGCCCTAGGCATTTGGGCAGGTACATTTTTATGGCTGACTTGGATTCCCTTTTATTGCACCATCTCCAGTGTTTTTCTCATGAGAATTTCCTGTGGCAGCAATTCTTAATCTTGTCCAACTTTCTTTTAAGTGACACCAGATTCTTTTGCTGGCCTGTCCAGGGAACCACATTTAGCAGAGTTAAGAGACAAGGGAAGGTTTAGAAATGTTTAGGAAGGTATTGATACCTTTAGTTACTTATAGATCCTTTTGATTCTACGTTTAGGCAATGTCCCTCCTCTGAGGTTCCCCCATGGAGTTGTACTATTCCATCATTGCATGAGTGTTGACACCGGATTTGCTGCTTCCTTTCCACTCCTCCTAGGATCACAAACATTCACCCTGGTTGTCTTCATCCATGTGGAAAGTTCCTGCCTTCTTACATTCCAGCAATCTGCATACCACTCTTTGAGACACCCTCTCCCCAGATCTTGGCACTGGTTGGGAAATCTTCCACTCTAATATTATAATTTCTGACCATAAATTATCCCTGCATGTTTTGCTTTCACTTGTTCCCTACACACAGATTTTCTGGATACTCTGAGACTTCAATGACTCCATCTCTCTTCTTTCTTACAGTCCACTACTTCCTTCCTTCTATAGCCCACCTCTCCACAGTGAAACACTTAACGTGCTCAGTTTTCATCTTTTCCACATCCTCATGGACTTGCAAATCAGTATCAACCCAGCCATTCATTTTATCCTTCCAAAAAAGTTGCTGATAAATGCTTTTGAAGAAAACCATTCCATTGTGTAGACCTTTGTTGCTACAAATTTTGGTCTCCAATCTCCAGTGAGTTGTCATTTTGGTTTGAAAGTTCTTTTACCCTGCTCTAGCTTGCTTACTTCCTCAGTTACCCAAGGATATTACAAATTGTTAGCAGTCTTCTCATTCTCACCTACTCACATGCCCTTCACTGATGTCACTTGCAGTTGGTGTCCTTGCTGCTTCTTTACCGATGAAATGAGAGCCATGGGGCATAGGCTGCACCAAGTTCTACACTTTCAGTTCAGAGGCAGGAGCAGCTTGTGCCGAATCTCAGCACCTACCCTGTGCTGTGGGTCCTGTTACCTCCCACATCTCCTTCATTGCTTGCTCTGTTGTCTGTGTTTTGATCCTCTTTCTCCTTCTTCTTCTTCTTCCTAACCTATAAGTACACTCAAATTTATCTTATTTAAAATAATAAAATAGAAAACCTTCTACCATCCTGTATCTTTCTTATTACTGGAATCATATCCTCTTTCATCCTTTAGAGCAAAGGCCTTTGAAAAGATTATTTATATTCTTTGTCCACACATCTCACATATAATTCACTTATTTTCAATATTTCCCATTCTTATAAAATTAATATATGCACAAAAATTTGAAAGTTAAATGGTAATTCATGGCTAATCATGAAAAACACCCTGATTCACACCTTGCCACCCTTTAATCTCCTCCATTCTCCAACACTTTTATCTGTTTCTTTAGGTACTCATCTCCAAAGCTATGCTCCCATTAATTCTTCCTTCTTCTCTCTGTTCTTTCTAGGGCACCATACTGTCTATCTATTTTTGCAACTCTCTGAAAATACTGATTCTAGTGTTGATATTTGTGAGTATGAGGAGCACTGATTGCTCCTTCTAGTTTCTGTTGGTTCTTTTGCTCTTGTTTTGGCCTCTCTCTGCTGTGTTAGTATTTCCTCAAATAACTGGTGGTCTTTTGTTGTTCACTTATGTTTAAGAATGATTCACCTACCACCTCCCTGGAAACTCTGTGGCACAGTCAGACTTGTGTTCACTGGTAATTAATTGGGCAGAGACCTGCTCCTTTGGGGTTAGGAGGAAGCTCAGTTGTGAGTATCTGGCCTTTTAGTGGAATAGAATCCTTCATTTTCCAATTTGTGTAAATATCTAGGCCCTATTGTTCCAGGACTCAAGTGGTAAAGGGGCCTTGGTGATTATATAACTTATTATAATCACTTTTAGTTGATCCATCTCTTTCACATATGAGGCTTTTTGCCCACATTCCAATTTCTAAATCTTTTCATGGTTCTGTATTGAAATGGCTTTTTCTCTTGGGCACTTGTAAGCAGTTTCTATTTACTATTCTCATCTTTGCTGACTCCTTCATTGCTTTCCATCTTCCAAAAATTTCTTAACAATGATTATCTCTTGTTGTGTCCTTTCCTGTTCTTTACTCTTGTGGTACACACCTTTTAACTTCTTTGCTTTCATTATGCTAAATATAATGTAGATAATAAATTCTTGAAAGAAACAGAAATAAATATATTGCATTCAACCCACTATGCTTAGTTGGAAGTCTTCTACTTCACCTTTTAATGCATTGTGATCAGATTTCTGGCCCTGCTCTCCACAGAAAATACAATGACGTCCTAGTTCTTAAGTCCAATTGACTATTTTCATTTTTATCTTCCTTGTCCTCTGCAACTACCATCTACTATTTTTGTAAAATATCCCTCTCTGTTTGTTTCTACTACCCCATTCTCCTGGTTTTCCTCTTTCTTTAATCATTTTCAGCTAATTTTCGGGTTTCTCTGCTATTGCCCACCTCTTAAAATACAGTTTTCCCAATGTCCTATTCTTGACAATCCTTCTTTTCCTTCTCTAAATGTCCCAACTTTTCTCAGATTCCAGCCAATCTTGTCCATTTGGTTTATACTCTCAAGGGATAACTTTGCTTTTCTCCTCCAAGGAGATAAAAGAAACAATCAAATGTATATTCCTGCAACCTTATGCTACCCAACCTATAACCACCCCATCTACATCCCTACCCATTCTTGCTTCCATATTTTCATCATGTTTTGGTTTTCATAGGAATCTATATTTTTATCTAAACCCAATTTCTTCACTGCTACCCCATTCTCTTCCCCTCTCATTGTCTAAGTATTCACCATACTGTTGATTATGTCTTTGCTCTCCTGGATTTTCAACTTATTCTTACTACATTTTTGACATCAGCATCTCAACGTGATCAAGACATTTCCATATGAAAAGCAAAACAAAATGACACTAAACTGTCTTTTTCTCTATCTACTAAAGAACTATTTATACATTTTGTTTCCACTCACATCTCAGCCTCTGACCTTAATTTCAGTCTCACTGGTGCAAACAAGAAGTTCTCACAAAAGTCACCCATCACCAAACCCAGCAGACATATTTCAGTTCCTATCCTAAGTAGATCCTCAATGACATTGATTCTATTGACTCTTCCTTAGTTATTAAAACAGTTTCTGGCCTCAGCTTCATATATTATTGAGTTTCTTCAGTAATATACAATGAAGGCCCCTCCTTCACTGTAACCTCTGCATTTTTATCATCTTCACATAGTCATTAAATGTCATATTTCATATGACTTCATCCTACTCCCTCTTGACTTTTCAGTATGCTATCATGCAATTGTCACTTCTTCTTCCATGCACTTGAGACACTGACTTTAAAAAAAAGAATCTCAGGGTAAGGTGAAGGAAGAAACTACTACTTATTAATTGAAATACAAAGCTGAATTTATTACTTACTTCATAGGATTTTTAGGAAGTGCACAGTTTAGAGAATGGGTTGATGTCAGCCTAGAAGCATGATTGCTTGGGGAGCACTACAGTGAGATGGTCAACTTTTTTGTATGTTCACTGGAGTGAAGCTCTTGTTCACTGGTTGTCCTTCAAAATAAGGATATTTATTGCTCTTTGACTGGCTTTCAAAAACCTGTTCTCTGAGCAAGTTATCATAGATTGATTAAGTGGGTTTAAGACTGATTGTAGTGGTAACTTGTTACTGTAGCTACAAAACAATAAGTTGTTTCCGAGAGTATAGGAAATTATTAAATTTCTCATTGAGCTATGTTTTTAAAAAATTGAACTTCAAGCATCCAAATATGTATTCACTGTTCCAACTTGGATATCTCAAAAGTATTTGAACTCAACGTGTACAAAGGAAAATGTGTGTTTTTCCTTCCAAACTTTATCTTCCTCTTGAAAGGCACATCTGTCCATCCAGATTAGGAGCTGGCAAACTTTCTGTATAGGGGTAGATAATAAATATTTCAGGTTTCACAAGACATATAATCTCTATTGTGACTACTCAACTCTGCCATTGTGGTGCAAAGGCAGCCACAGACAGCACATAAACAAATGGTCATGTTTGTGTTCCAATAAAACTTTATTTACAAAAACAAGAAAAGGCTGGATTTGGCCCACGGGTTATGATTTGGCCATCACTGATTTAGATGATCAAGCCATAAACATAGAAAGTGTTTTAGATAGCTCTTTCCCTAACAGGTACCGTATCTATGCCTATACATTATCAACTTTGCTTTTTGTTGAGCTCTTATTGTTTTATTTTCTTAGAATATTTTTTCCAAAAGAGAAATCTTTAGAAAATATCAGGACTTCCCAATATTAGGACCTTATCTCTGACCTAGTGTTTTTCTAGGGATAAACAAGTGACTCAAGTTTGACTAAATAGGGAATTTATTTTTAATGGAGTTGAAATTTAAGAGAAGATTTGTTCTGCTCTGGCTGTACAGATGGAAACCTAGGACTCCTGGTAGTACATCTTCCCCACCCCTGCCTCAATCCTCACTCTTGACTCGTCTGCTGCACAAGCAGGCAAGGAACACAGAGAGATGGTGTGAGGGCCCTGGGCACTGTGTCCTCAGCTTTAATCATTGCCATCCTTGTTTTTTTTTGTGTTTGGGAATTGTGAGTTAATGATACTCTTCTCACCTCCCATTTTTACTCATACAAAAGTTCAAGTGACATGTAACCAAGGAATCCTGGCTAAAATAGACCTCTTAAATATCTCTTGAATTCACTCACTATTCTCTCTTGACATTCTTGCTACTTAGCCTAAAGGTCGTATTACCTCATTCTGAGACTGCAGAACTACTCCCCTAACACTGTAGATCTCTTGGCACCTGCAATGCTTTTTCTAAACTGCACTCAAAATAGTCATATAAAAATCGAAATCTGAACATGGCATTTCCTTGCTGAAAATCTTTCCATGTCCCCATGTCTTCTCACACGTCCACCCTCCTTCTTCTATACCACATTCTTTTTTTTTTTTTTTTTTTTTTTTTGAGACAGAGTCTCACTCTGTTGCCCAGGCTGTAGAGTGCCGTGGCATCAGCCTAGCTCACAGCAACCTCAAACTCCTGGGCTCAAGCAATCCTTCTGTCTCAGCCTCCCGAGTAGC